>UESW01004967.1:142517-175134 GCA_900491605.1 Calamus simplicifolius | reverse complement strand
CCTGGGATTACACCTGAATGTATTCTTGCTGTAGGGGACAGTTTGAAAATTGAGATTAATAGGTGGTTCCTAATGCATTACGAAGGTCCACTACTTGAAGCTTGGCTGAAAAGACAAATGGCTGATTTCTACCGTGTACCACCTTCAGTGCCAGCCCCATCTGGAAGTTATGCTCCTGTGCCTAATATCTTTATGCCTCCAATGTATGGTGTCCATCAGGGTGGCCCACCTGTTTTCGTGCCTCCTATGCATGCTGCCTCTGCAGGTGGACATAGTCCATTAATGCAGCCACTATTCAGACAAGCAGTGACGATAGCAGCTCCCATGGTCAGACCCATTCTCCAATTGGCAGTGCCGAAGAAACTCTCTGTACCACATCTGCATCTTCGACTCAGCAAAGTGAATTTGGTCATTTTCATCGGTGCCGTAACATATACCAATATTGAATTAGATACGGAATTAGCTATCTTGCTATAGTTGTTTCTACATATGTCAGACCTTCAATTAGAGTTTTATTTTAACTTAGATGAATGTTGTAATATTGTTGTGATTACCCACATGTTTGCTAGATATCTTTATGTATGTTAGTGTAGTCTATGGTTTCTAATATTTCTTTCAAATTTCAGATATGCATTAGGTTGTCTTATGAACTACTCTCTTTTGTAGTAGATGGAAACCTTCCATGATCTTGTGGGATTTCTAATAGATGAGGACAACTATTGGCAGGATGTCATAACTATACTGATAAGTAATGGCATCATTCATTTATCAAATTATAACGTTATTTCAAAGAGGCCATGTCGAACGCGACCATTCTCTGGTCATGATCTCATATCAGATATTTTGAGTGGACATCCAGATAGAGGTTATGACCACTTTAGGATGACAAACACTATGTTCTTCAGGCTAGAAGAATTGCTTCTTTCATGTGGTTTGGTTAGTAACACCCGCAATGTTACGGTAAAGGAGCAAATTGCGATCTTCCTTTACGGCATAGGTCATGGTGTGACCTATAGAGTGCTGGCTGAAACTTTTCAGCACTCCGGTGAGACAATATCCAGACACTTTAACACTATACTGAAAGCAATTTGTTCACTTAAGCAAGATTTCATCGCTCAACCCGGTCCGGATACCGGTGTGCATCCACGGATCCGTGAGAACAAACATTTCAATCCTTTCTTCATGGTACGTATGGACAATAATTGATGCAAGTCTTTCATTTTCGATTGTTTAATAACCCGTCATTGATATAGTTTTATTAATCACAGCATGCTCTTGGAGCCGTTGATGGTACGCATATACCTGCCTTAGTCAAGAAAAGCAAACAACCATGCTTTCATAATTGAAAGGGCACCATTTCCCAAAATATCATGGCTGCAGTTTCATTTGATCACTCCTTCCTTTTCGTTTGTACTGGATGGGAGGGATCCGCAGCCGACATGAGAGTCCTACGTTGGTGTGTTGAGTCAGGTGGATTCATTATACCAGAAGGTATTTAATAAATTCTTAACGCATGTGATAGGTTACCTTTATCGAAGTTTTAAGTGGATGACGTCAAGCCATTGTGCTCGTTTACAGGAAAATTTTATCTTGTTGACTCGGGATATGCGAATGCAGACAAGTTCCTTGCCTCATCGGGGTAATAGGTACACCTAAGTACATTTAATAATCCAAGGGCTCGATGATATAACAATTATCGAGATTTATACAACCATCGACATGCTCAGCTCAGAAATTGCGTTGAGAAGGCCTTTGGAATTCTTAAGAAACGATATAAGATGCTTAGAGGTCCTATCCCATTTCCCTTCAAGATTTAGAAACGCATTGTCATGGCTTGCTGCATCATTCATAACTTCATCCGACGCACCCAAGGAAATGACAAATACTTCAATATGTCAATTGAACCCATGCCTGTTGATCGAGATGAGGATGATATTGATCCTTATCTTATTATAGGGGATGACGAATCACAAAGAGGTGACGTACTTCACAATTCCATAGCAAACAGCTATGGGATGCCCGAAACATGCGAAGTAAGTATAACATGCATCATTTTTTTGAACATGTTTCTCTTATTGTAAAAGAAAGTATGTTTACCATATTTGACCTTATTAATTGGGCAGGGTAATATGTGATTTGAGTTTCATATCGGTTTCCCTATAATGTAGGAAATCAAGCTGCTTGATCACAAAGAGGTTCAGTCATGTCTTCTTCAAGGTTTTATGTAGTTTTCATGGGCCGTAGATGAGGGATCTATGGATCCTGGCCTGAGTGTCAGTGTGAGGTCACTGGGTTTAAGCATGCCTTGTAACAAGAAGTTTAAATCTAGAGAAGAGGCAATTCATGCATTTCAGAATATAAACATCCTCCTGATATGGAATATCAGCTAGGACAAGGGGAGGTACATATGGTCAGGCATAATGGTGGATCTTTAAAAACCTTTGTGTTTGTTTTTGTATCCTTTTTTGTAGGCTTTTTGCTTGGGTGTCAGTATTGCAAGTTTTCGTTAATGCTTTGAGATGTTCAGGTTGACTGTACCTTGTTTGTTTCCTTGTAGCATGACTTGTAACGCTTCCTCTTAGCTTAGAGGTTGTATTTTGATAACTATTTCCTGCTTCCGCAATTACTTCTATGTTTCGTCACTAATCATCTCTTTGTATCATCATTTTGCTGGGATAATATCTGGAGACCTGCAAATGTTTGATGTAACATTATATGATATTGCTGTAATGACTACTATTTCGATGCAGTCGAAATTTTACCTTGCGCTCTTTTGGTGGTTGCAGTGGCAATGATATCGAAGTGTCGACTGTGATGTCATGACTTGGAGGGCATTTCTAAATGCAACCATTATGAAGCATCACAGCGCGGTGCTCTATCAAAGGTGAGGGCCATGATGTTAGGCATACGCATAGCATTTCCTGAATTGGATGCATGGAGAATGTGACCGTCAGGAAATAACTGCTGATAATGCCTTCCTGAGCCAACTCTATCGATGTTCCTATATTGACAATTGGATTACGTTGGTAGGTAGCCTGAACAATGATGAAATTGGATTTTGAATTAATAATTCATTAACGAGTCGGTAGCTATGTCGTATTATAGAAAAATTAATTTTTAAATATTTAATTTTTTTGGTTATTGATCTATTTATTGTAAAATGAACTTGAAATTTTTCATGGAACTGCTTCCATGATGAACTCCTTCTCACTATTTCATCACAGATGATAAATTCTGAGGTGGTCTGATTGTTTCTCATCTTTAATTGTCTGTTCAAGGTATTTTCCTGGTATTTCTGAGTTGGTGTGTTTCTGGGTATTTTCTTAGCAATTTTGAACTGGGTTTTTTGGCCATGTTCTTTTCAATTTTGAACTGGGTTTTTTTGGCCATGTTCTTTTCAATTTCCCGGAATAACTTTTCATGGCATTTTTCATCTGCGATTTTTGGTCTTTTCTTAGCTTTTTGGATCTGGCTTTTTTGGTTTCCTCCTGCATTATTGATCTTTGTTTCAGGCCGTGACATTAAGCTTGTGAGGCCGTCTGTTTGTTTCTGTTATTTAATTGTCTGGGGGCAATTTCATGATTTGTTTAACTGTGGATTTTGGTAGTTCCTTTGCCATTTTGGAATTGTGGTTTTCGGTAGAATCGTGGCATTTTTGAACATTCGTTTCAGGCCGTGACCTGAAGCATGCTGATAATGTTTTCCTTCTCCAAAGCTTTGCTACTCCTCATTTTACTTACCTGCTGAAGCCTATTTCTTGTCCTTCACCAATGACCATCACCCCTTCTGCATGCTGCCTGGATAAAATTGTTTCTGTATCGTGCTAAGATTGGAAATTGGGATTAGTAGTTTACCTGGAATTGGCCCTTGTTGGGAGAATAGAACTCAGCTTGCAATAATTTTAAGTAACCCATGTTGATATTGTAGACTTCATAATATGTTCATGAATTGTAACAGGTTCGCATATGTTGACTTTTGGTGGTTGCAGTGCCATCGATATGGAGAACTAATAATGCCTGGATTTGACAAGTAAATCAATGTCCCTATATATTGCAACTGGGTAATGAGGGAAGGTAATTTAACAATGATGAAATTGGATTTAGAATCAATCGTCCATTAAATTTGGAGGCAGCTATGTCGTATTGTTGACATTTTTAAGGTCATTAGTTATTTTTTATTGAAGATTATGTCTGTTTCTTCTACTTTTCTCTTCGGATTTTAAAACTGAACTGGTTTAATATTTGAATCGATCCCATCTATATTTCATCACAGTTGATATATTGACTGTCAGTTGGTTGTTAAGGTAGCCTGCCTTGTGCTTTTTGGTCTACTTTGATTTTTGAATTTAATTTATGACCTAATACGGTTATGGTTTCAAAGTTACCTCTAATGGATGATTATACTAGATTCACGGCTAATTATCGTTGTGATATGATGAAAAATAAATCCTATGTTCTGAGTTCAGATTTTGAAGGGAATTAATGATTTCATGGGACGAATTCCAGTATGTATTTGCTGACATTGGAGGTTAGAATTCAGTGGATGCAGTAGATAAGTTGCAGTTTGGCACTCTATCTTGTATCTGTATTTACTTCAAATGCATTAAGGAGCTGGTTTGAAAGCTGCCTCTTATGGATGATGTTATATCGATGCATAGCCATATGTAATAGGCATATGATGAAATGTTAATCCAATGTTCTGAGTTTAGGATTTTATACACAAAAATTAAGGATTTTGAGTATACTTCATTGCTTGATCCTTGCGTATGTGAAGTGTCGGCTGTGAAATTGACTTGAGGGTATTTCTAAAATGCAACCGTTGTGAAGCATCACGGTCTGGCACGACACATACGCCGAGGGCCATGCCTTGGATTATGCTGCTTTGTATGACACATTCTCAGCAGAATGTGTCGGTTCATCCACAAAATGAAACAAATGAGAAACTATTCAATATAGCTTTCTAAAGTGGTGAGGCATCAGGTCGAGAAACAGAGGTTAGGAAGCCACCAGCTGTCATCATAGGTAAATGTGAGGAAGGAGACATGTAAGTATATTTATAAGTTAAATCAAGTTCCAAATCCTTTTTCCATGAAATGATAAGTCTATGTGTTACTTTGTAAACTTCTCCTTTACCTTATACAGGGCAGAAGTTATAAAGAAGGCCAGCAAATGAACCATATTCTTCGTTATGATGTATAGGTCAATGGAAATTCCAGTTCATTAGTGGGTTTGTGTTATCAAAGAACTTTGAAATTGGCATATTTCTCTTTTGTAAGTTGTAGCAGCACCTATTTTTTTTTTGCAAATGTGATTGTTTTATGTTATAGGCACACCTGGTTCTAAATTTAAAAAGGGTAACTCTCTTCTCTTCTAGTATTGAATTGTCTGGTGCTCTCTTTGTTGTATTGCTTTTTTTTTTTGTTGGGCTTATGCACTACATTAATGGTTACCTTCTGCCTCCACTATAGGATAAATGATCCCATGGTGCTAGGAATCAGATGAACGAAGTAGACACAGCCGTGATGATGGCATTTGCAATATTTTTCTGAATTCTACAGTTGGCAAAAGAAAGCATCTATCTTCAAGGATCTGCCTGCATTGGACATGGTAAATATTAATCTTGGCACTGTTGCTGACTGGAGGCCCCTTCTATGGCTTTTAATGGATGTAATGATTCCATTCTAACCTTCTATTTCGATGTCAAATAATTGAGCTGGGTTACGTTAGGTTCATTTTCAACTTGGTGCTGCCCTGTGTTGTTAACTGAAACATGTTCAATTCATGGCAGTGCCAAACATCTGGCTCATGTGTTCCAGATACAGTGACTGGATCGTTGAATGTGAAGGTCTCAACAACCATGAATATGATGCTGCCTGACAGTAGGGTTTGTGGGTGGATAGTTGCATATATTGTATATTGTAAATGTGATGAAGATCTCGTCTTGTTGGTAATGTGACTTATGGTTTTAATGTTTTAGCCTTAATGAGTTTTCTTGATTGAAAATTTTGATATTTGGATGAACTGTTGCAGAAATTTCCATCGAATAACACCTTTCCATCATGGGAAGTCTATGTTGACTTATGCTTATGGGTGCCGTAGGGAATGGACTTGATATCTCATCATAAAGTTGTTTGGATGATTACAAACTCATAATCATAGTCCATTAGCATTTTGAGTGGAGGGCTGGAGACAATTCATTTATTCTTTTATTCTGGATAGCATGAAGCCTGAAGTATTTTAGTTGCTCAAATAGTGCCTTTAAGTTGTTACGAGATCTTAGTTTGTTAGAATATCTGGCATATTGCATCATTCACAAAGTTTATCAGTTGAAAAGGGTGTTTAATGAAAGGATCAGGTAAACTGAATCATACTTGGGGTTGGTGCTGTTACGTCTCGCATTTTTAACCTTGTTTCTTGCTATCCTATCCAATGTTTTACTAGATGGTACGGAATGTACATAGTATCATTGTATAGTTCTTATGTTGGTAAATGGGCATGGTACACCCCTATATTAACACATGGTAGTATTTGTTGTACTGCCTTCAACAATATACAATGTGTTGGTATAAGGGTGTACGACACTATACTGGTGCGGGGCCAACTAATGAGACATAAAGCATTGATCCTAACATTTAGACTTTTTTTCCAAAAATAAAAAGAAAAATAAGAAGAAAATCTGAATATATTACTTCAAAAAGGTGCATGTTGTTTTGCAATCACATAAAATTTTTAAGTTTTTCTTCCTCCTCGCAAGACTAAGATGCTAATAAAAGATTGTTAGGAAGCCAAGTATTATTGCTGTTTGACATGTCACATTTACTAGTTCGTGGAAACAATCAAAATAATATATCTTTGTGTTTTGGGACTAAACTAGTTTTGAAGTTGGGAAACATTTGACCATGTAATGCCAAACTACTTCTCTGTTGATTCGACAGCTCCAAGATCTTTTCATTTTGTTGAGGTTGGATGCATTGTATTTTATTGACAATCTGGTGTAAAGAGCAAGGGAAGCAGAAGAAAAGCTGAAAAATTACGTGCCTATTGTTACCTCATGTTAAGTTGAACCATTATCGCTAGCATAAATTGTATAAATATATGTCTATCCCACTTGCAATGTTGAAAGTGTACTCAGGTTTTTGGGAATTTGCAAACGTAGGAGACTTGAGCTATATCATAATATCATTTGACAAACAATAGTAACGGGCTTTATCAGGTCAGTGGCATAATTTTGCAGAAAAGTCTTGTTGTACCGGGTGCGGTGCAGCAGGAGCTGCACCATGCCCGACGATTGGCACACGACATGCGCATGCATACCAAAAGTGAAAAAGACATTTTCCTAATTTTGCTCCTGGCTTAACATGCCTCAAGGGGCATGTTATATTGTGTAGATTTATTTAATGATAGAATAGAAATAATGTTTGATACATTTGCTTACGAGCTGTCTACGCCATGGTGCCCGGCTTGTACCTTTTTTTAATCAAATATAGCATTCCTTTGATTGAAGATATATATACTGGTTTGGGATTCTCAAATTTAAGTTTCATTCCCATATATTTGGTTATAAACTTTTGGATTTGTTGCACTGTACGTTAAGGTCAAAGCCCCCTATGCTTTTCGAAGGTGACGGGTACATTCATATTAAATAGAAATAATCCAAACGCTTGTTTATAATGCTATTTAAAATTAAATAAGATTCTTTTAAATAAAGTTAAAAAATTCTTATTTTAATATCTCAAATTTAGTAATCATTATTTATTTAGTTCATTCTTATTTTTTTACATTTATATAAAATTATTTTCACTTCTTTTTTAAACTTTATTTATTAATTGAAAAATAGTTTATTAAATATTAAATTAAAAAATAATTTTTTCTTATCATTGGACAAGGGGTATCTTTGGAATTTCTAAAAAATTCTTCATCTATTCCAACTGGAATATATGCTTATTCCCATGTCATCCAAACATCATTTAGAATAACACTGCATTTATTACACTGGAATAACATGGAATACCAGATTTTCATCCAAACAAAAACCTGGAATAACAAAGGGAATAAGCTATTCCTACGGAATTCGTATTCCTATTCCCGGAATAACTTTTTGACATCCAAATGCAGCCTGAAGGAATTTGATCCTCGTAAAATAGTGGAGAGACACAATAGTAATTTCATCCAACTCAAAATGGCCTTTATGGTGATTATGTGCCAACATTCATTTTTATCAAAAATTGATCGATGTTAATAAAGAAAAGAGTAATATTTAGTTTAATGGAGAAATATATGTACATATCTCTTGACTGAATAAGAGCTTAGATTCATTTTGACACCACTTAATTGGATAAATTCGCTTTTATTATAATTGGATAAGATTATTCTCATCCAACTAGATATTTTTTTCAGCTCATTTTTAGAGGATGTTGCATTTATGGGTGTAGATTTTCTTAGTACTAATCCTATGTAATTAAATCATCATTGTTGATGCCAGATCATTGCCCTCGAGCGTCTGCGAGCGTCCAGTCGCCTCCTCCAGTGAGCTCCTCGCGCCTGCGGGCCTGCAAACAAGTCCCGGGGGCCGGAGATTCCGGCGGGGACCCTCCGACGCTCAAGTCAGTGCTCTGGGCAACGGCCGTGAGCTTGAGGAAGCTCGAAAGAGGGAAGAAGAGAGGGGCATAGAGCCGTGCTCTCTTTGGGAAAGAATGAGCGTAAAGAGTGTAGTGAGTTCAGTTACCTATCGTTTTTTGGTCGGGGTCCCTCTTACCCTTTTTATAGATGCCTGGAGTCTATGGGCTTGAGGCGTTATCACTTGTCAGAACATTAATTGATGGCAGCACAGTGGAGCGTACCTCCATATGACGTGTCAAGCTGCAGGTCGTGTCCTGTCAGAGTAAGTGGTTGCAGGGCATGGCCGATCATTACGGTGCCTACTAGATATGTCCCCTACGTCACCTTTTTGGTTGTCCTATGCGGACAGTGATGGGTGATAAAGTTAGTCGTGTGGGTCCCAAGGTACAGCCATTGGGGGGGGAGGATGATGTTGAAGGATGATGTTGAGTTGAAGCCAACTGTCCCTCATAGACCATTGATTATAGAGTGCTTGTGTGGCACCATTCATACCCTCTGATGAGTTTCAGAAAAGACCGATGGTGAACACTTGCATGACACTGTTCACTATCGAGACCGAGGGTGTCTCGGGGTTGAGACACTGTTCATGTGGCCCGAGACCGAGAAGGGGTCTCGGGGGTTGGGACTTGAGGCCGAGACCGAGAGGGGTTGAGGGTGGAACATGTCCAAGGCCGATGGGGCCATCATGGCTGCCATAAATGCCTTTAAATAGGGAGAGAACAAGGCAATAAATGCCTTAGAGCAAGTGGGTGTACGTAGCTTTATGATGCCATAAATGCCTTGGTATGAGAGATATGCCATGACCGAAGGGCTTGGAGGTTTGGCCTTGAGGGGTCGGCCTTGGAGTTTAGAAGGAGAGCCAAGGCAAGATGCCCGCGACACTTCATTCATTAAATGTTGTTCGAGCCATTATAACCTTTTATGCACCATTAAAGGCTCCAGCCCATTGACTCGACCAGACATTAATGATGAAAGGTGGCCTTTAGGAAACCCACGCACATAACGTGACCCTTTCTCTCTTTTATTCTCTTTCTTCATTATGAGATCAATGTCGTAGATGGATGTTGAGAGCTGAGGCCAAAAGGGGCTCCGTCAGTTTCCTTCCTTCACGGTTCTCTAACGGCGTTGGATCAACCACATCAGATGCCCTCTCGTCCCTGAGATGAAGCGGGCCCACCCAGCAAGGCGAAAGGGTCGTCACCTCCCAATTGGCTGATCCTCGCCTGACTTTAGACCTTTAACTTTTGACATGAAGTTTGGATGTGGGTCTCCATCCACATGCTGTTGAGGAAAAGAGCCAATGAAGCCGCAATGATGCTCTTGAGATAGAGGGAGCCGTTGAGGCTGCAATAATGCCGTGGAGGCAGAGATCAAGCCGCTGAGGCTGTAATAAGGCCGTTGATGCTAAAATAAGATGGCCGAAGTGGAAATAAAGCCGTGGGGGATGCAATAAATTGCCTATGTGTATTTGATATCGACGTTGGAGTCAGTTTTTGGCTTTTGATGCTGAGCTGGTCTTAGGCTTGAGTGTTGATGGTTCATCGAGCTTTGAGTGCCGGCCGAGTCGAGCTTGTTGTTGAGAGCTGATGGTTCATCGCTCTGCCAGTGGTACCCAGGCTTATGGTGCCGATCGGGGTCGGGCTTTAGTTGTTGAGAGCCAATGGTACATCGCTCTGCCAGTGGTACACTGAGCTTCATGCCTGGCTGCCCAGGGCTTTTTGTGACGACCGGGGTCGGGCTTTAGTTATTGAGAGCTAATGGTACATCGCTCTGCCAGTGGTACACTGGGCTTCGTGCCTGGCTGGCCCAGGACTTTTTGTGCCGACCGGGGTCGGGCTTTAGTTGTTGAGAGCCGATGGTACATCGCTCTGCCAGTGGTACACTGGGCTTCGTGCATGGCTAGCCCAGGGCTTTTTGTGCCGACCGGGGTCGGGCTTTAGTTGTTGAGAGCCGATGGTACATCACTCTATTAGTGGTACACTGGGCTTCGTGCTTGGCTGGCCCAGGGCTTTTTGTGTCGATCGGGGTCGGGCTTTAGTTGTTGAGAGTCGATGGTACATTGCTCTGCCAGTGGTACACTGGGCTTCGTGCCTGGCTGGCCCAGGGCTTTTTGGATGCCAAAGCATGGTTGGCCTTGGATGTTGATGCAAGGTAGATCTTCCATGCATGACATTTTTAAGTATTAATGAAAGAAAACTATCTTAAGTGCAATGTACTTAGCTCTTGTATTTGCGGGTTTGAGCACTTTCGTCCGCTGGTGACCTACCCCACAGGGAATTATGTTAGTTGGATTGGAGGTGTCGTTTCCCTTACTTGGGCCTTCCCTCGCATTGGAGGCCAGGACGAGATGTCTATGGCCGGGAAGAAGCTAGAAACCAGGACAAAGCTGGAGGCCGTTGAGAAAAGCTTCGACAGTTGGCTGTCGTTGAAGACGAGTGGCTAGGAGAGTCCATCGAGGACTTTGGTGAGAGTTGATATCAGTGGAGTAAAAAGGCCGACGGAATTGCTAAGAGGGCCCTTTTCCTAGCTCTTTCCTTGAAGAGATTGATTGCCCTCGGTGCTGAAGCTTGAAAGCAGCTAGAACGAAACCCATAAAAGGTCCTGGGCTTAGTTTGGCTTTTGGGTGTAACAGAGAGAAGGAGAGAGAGGAAAGTTGAGTCAACAGTCAAAGCCTTTTGCCCTCATCTTCCTTCTTGCATTAATTGCAACAATACCTCTCGGCTTACTACCGTAAGAGATTAAAATGTCCATAAATACTTGAGGAGTTAGGATTTGGGTGGCAAGGAGTGGTGCTCTTGCTGGCTAACGAGCCTAAGCCTTAAATGGCCGTTGAGCTTGAGTTTGAGGTTGCTCCTGAGCTTGTTGCCACGCGGCCATGGAATATCGCTTCCATAGCCTTTGAACAACTGCCTTTAATGCTTGAATCTTCAGGGTGAGGGTGGCTCGGTGATTTGCTTGAATGGCATGAACTGGTGGTGATGGTGGAACAGAGAACTAGCATCTTGTTGCTCAGTTTGTTGAGGTTGCCCCCAGTGTTACTGGTGAAAGCTTCCCGAATTCTTGTCATCACCATCTTCACGATCCACCATTTTGATGAAAAAGGGATGAGGATCTGCAAACCAGCATCGCTGACCCTCCCCTACCTGGCGCGCTAATCTATTGACGCCAGATCACCACCCTCGAGCGTTCGCGAGCGTTCGGTCACCTCCTCCAGCGAGCTCCTTGCGCCTGCGGGCCTACAAATAAGTCCCGGGGGCCGGAGATTCCGGCGGGGACCCTCCGACGCTCAAGTCAGTGCTCTGGGCAATGGCCGTGAGCTTGAGGAAGCTTGAAAGAGGGAAGAAGAGAGGGGCATAGAGCCGTGCTCTCCGTGGGAAAGAATGAGCATAAAGAGTGTAGTGAGTTCAGTTACCTGTCATTTTTTGGTCGAGGTCCCTCTTACCCTTTTTATAGATGCCTGGAGTCTGTGGGCTTGAGGTGTTATCACTTGTCAGAACATTAATTGATGGCAGCACAGTGGAGCTTTGTTGGCCCAGATGACAACCCAAGAAGGGGGGGGGGGGTGAATTGGGTTCTTTAAAAAATTTATCCTTTTAAAATTGTTTGCTTAAGAAGAATGAAAGCAAATGCAAAGTAAATACAAAGTACAGTGAATAAAGCAGAGATAGAGATAGAGTCAATGGAAGCACGGCAAACACAAAGATTTTATAGTGGTTCGGTGTATCCAACACCTACATCCACTCCCAAGATTCACTTGGGTCCACACTATAATCTTCCTTGATTACAGTCGAGTTGTTTTACAAGCTCACAACTCAAACTTGTTGTTTTCCCGGGATCACAACGAACCCAGCTGGTTTTCCAGGCTCACCAGCACAAAAACCCTAACACAAGCTATACAAGCTTGTACCGAGGAAAAACTACCTCCACTAGTTCAATCCCCCAGATTGAACTAGACACAAACAAAGGAAATATTGTTTTTCAAGTACACAGCTCCTCAATGAGCAGATAAACAAATAAATGAACAAGGTTTAGAAAAGCCTGATTTGTAGTTGGTTGGCTTTTGAGCTTTTCTTCTTTTCTTCTTCTCTTCTTCTCCTTGCTAGATTGAATCAAGCCTCAGCTCCGATTCTTCACAGTTGAAGCAGTTGAGAAGGATTTGAGCTTTTTCTTCCTTTCTTTGAGTGTTGAAAAATCTTTTGATTTGCTCTTGAATAGCTCTTGGATTTTCTTCTGAAGCTTTCTTGGATTGATGAACTTGAGCACAGATGAAGCTTCCTTTGATTTTACACTTTTTCTTTCACTCTATTTTTGAATCTCGGATTTTTTCAAATGATGCTCTGTTTTTCCTCTTTTCTGAAAGATTTTCTTTTTCTCTCTAGATTTGTATATCTCTCTATCTGTGTGTCTTTGATTTGAAAACGGCTTCTCTATTTATAGATTCTGCAAAAATATAGTCGTTAGAAACAAAGAAATCTAGCCGTTATTGAAAAATCTTACCGTTGATGCTGAGTTGGCATTCAGAAAAATCACGCCCAGATTTGTTGGAGTCGACTCCAGCTTTAGGCGAGTCAGCTCGAAGACGCGATACCAAAAATAGAAATATTCAGAAAGTCAAAGGGTCGACTCATCGAAAATAAGGTGTTGACTCCTGACAGTCGGGGGTCGACTCATGAAAAGTAAGGGATCGACTCGAGAAGTGCTCAAAAAATAATGCTCTGGTGTCTGAGCGGAGTCGACTCACACAGTCATGGAGTCGGCTCGACAATATCGAGGGTCGACTCGAGAAATCACATGGGTCGACTCGAGACAAACAGACATTTCTGTATACTGAGTGGAGTCGACTCTGAAACTCTAAAGTCGGCTCCGGAACGTATCGAAAATCAGAGAATTTTCTGATTGACTTGAAATTCATTCCAGATTGATTTTAAATCAATTTTTTGACTTGAATACACTTAAATTGTCATTAGGAATCAATTCAAGAAATGTTCCAAAAACTCATTGATTGAGATATGAAGTAAAAAAATTTATTTTTGAAAGCTTAAACATGGAGCTTGAAGTTACTTTCAAATTGATTAAAGTCATACTTAACATACTCATTGATTGTTCTAAATTAAATTCATTGCTCATGTAAATAAACTCATTGCATCTTTTAATATACTCATGGCTTTTGGTAATCATCAAAATCAATAAGATTGGGGCAACAATTTCTCAACAATCTCCCCAACAATCTCCCCCTTTTTGATGATGACAAAAACATTGAGTATATGCATGATTGATTAAAAAATTTATTTTATATTCATAGTTAGGCTCCCCCTGAATGAGGTAGCTCCCCCTATGAAACTCAAATAAATATTCCATTCATTTAATTATTTATTATATGAATATAATAACATTAGATTAATCTCTCCCCTATGCATATACAGTTATAAAACTCTCCCCCTTTTTTGTTATCAACAAAAAGGTAGAGATGCATCAAACATAATCATTCAATCATTCATTCAAGATATGTTTTAACAAGATCTGAGATTCATTGATAATAGGAGAAGTACATTCAAACTCAGATTACATTGAGCATTTAAAACTGACTTTTCATTACATCAATGTATCAAAAAGTAAAACATAATATGAACTTCATTACATTGCAAAGACTAAGCATCTATTACATCAAAAGTGAGTCCTTACAATCCTTATTAAGTGATCTATAATATTTTTCATTCCGTCAGTTTGAATCTTAACATAATCCTTCAGTCTTTCATCTACAAAAGTACAAGCAGTTAATATTTTGTCTTGTAGTTCAGCATTGCATTTTGCATAGGTCTCACCATCTCCACAGATGTCTTTAAGTTCTTCAAAAATATTCTTTAGGTCTCCACTTAAAGACTCAGATGAAGTGCTAAGAGTTGATTCAATCTTGGTGATCCGATCATCCAATGAATAAAGAGTTTCTTTAAGATTCATAAATTTGTTTCAAACTCTGATTTCAATTTAGCTGCCTTAACTGTAAATCTGAAAAACCGACAGACGAAGAAGATGACTGATCTGCCATCGGAGCAGGAGAAGGAGCTGGAACAGGAACAGAAGAGCTCGGAGGTACAGGAGATGAATGTCTAACCGACGGTCCAGGTGCCTCAATATCCGCGGCTCTATCCTCCATCATACTTTTCCTTTCCCATCTGCCATCCTTCTTCACAAAACCCATTCTATGAATAGTGGCCAAACTATAGTAATCGGTATGTCTTAGATTTCTCATTGGCTTACTATCGGATATGATTATCCCTTGGCTTTGAAAGATTTTAGTTAAAATCATGTCGTAGGGTAAACTAGATTTCCTCTTGCTCCCACAATCAGCAATGTACCATAATATCATGCTTGGAAGATTAATGGGTTTTCAGTCACTATAGCATCCATTACAAAGATATCTCTTTCAGAAACATAGTCAAATCTCCCAATCTTAGGGAATAGGATTCTACTACAAATATTATGAAGAAGTCTTAATTCTAAGGACAGTTGATTAGCAAAGACTTCTTCAAAACCAACAATCTCCCTGTTAAGCAATCTTGATAGAGCTGGGCTTCTATCATCAGATGAAAAAGTGGAAGTACCCGACACTGGAAGATCCAACAATCTTGAGAGCAAATCCACTGTCACAGTTATTCTATTTCCTCTAATGATGCTTACTAGTCCATTGTCTCCTCTTGATAGATTTTTATAAAATTCTTTAACTAGGGCTGGGTATGTTGGACAATCTAAAGAACATATCTTCTCCCAACCCATTTCAATCAACTGCCTCCCCACAAGAAATCCTTCTGCCTCAAATAATTCGAAATCAACCTTCCTTCCAGTTGTATCACTCTATCGGCAAGACGATCTACCTGAGATATGGCCGTAGTGGGAGAAGCACTTGGAGTCGAAGAGGATGAGGTTGAATCCATGCTCGATGAGGGTTCACGAGCGGGACGCCTCACATTCTTCTTCACCGCCTTCTTCCTTTTCACCCCGGCCGCACCAATGCTAGATCCACGGGTTTTAGGAGCCATTTGATCTAGTGGAAGGGTTAATCAGGGATTTCTGAGGATTTGGTAGGTTAGGAAAAATTTTGGAGAGAGTATTTGGATGATTTGAGAGAGTAGAAACGAACGAGGAGTCGACTCTGCCCTAGATAAATCGACCTGGGACCACTTCGAGTCGGCTCCCGCAAAGTGTGGGGTCGACTCCGGGTAGTCACAGAAATTTATCCGAAGTGAAGTCGACTCGCGCAGAGATGGGGTCGGCTCTAGAGTTTCAGTAGAAACATGGAGTCGACTCCGATACTGACTGAGTCGGCTCCGAGACCATTTCAGAGCAAAAAACATAAAGTTTCAGATAATCTAAATGTGTCCGGATATTGATCATAAAAATTGATAAAATAATCATTGGATTTTAATAGATCAATTAGATGTGAATTCTAGATAAGATTTCCTTAAAGATCAAGGATTTGAAAGAATTTTAGATAAAATTTCCTTAGGGGTTTCAAATTCATTCTAATGGATCACAAATCCCTAATTCTCCTCTAAGATAACAGAATCTTTCTTCACTCAAGGGTTTTGTAAATATATCAGCTAATTGATCTTCAGTATTAACATAATCAAGACATATTTCTCCATTAGTTACATGTTCTCTAATAAAATGATATCTAATTTCTATGTGTTTGTTCTAGAATGTTGAATTGGATTTTTTGTTAGATTAATTGCACTTGTGTTATCACATTTTAGGTGTTTTGTCAAGTGTGATACCATAGTCTTCAAGTTGTCGCTTAATCCATAGGATTTGAGCACAGCAACTTCCAGCTGCAACATATTCAGCTTCAGTAGTTGATAATGCAACTGAATTTTGCTTTTTGCTAAACCATGAGATTAAGTTACTTCCTAGAATTGGCATGCACCACTTGTGCTTTTTCTATCTAACTTACATCCAGCATAATCAGAATCAGTATATGCAATTAAGTTCAATGTTGAGTCTCTAGAATACCATAAACCTACATTTTTTGTTCCACTTAAGTATCTTAGTATTCTTTTAACAGCAATTAAATGTGATTCTTTAGGTTCAGACTGAAATCTAGCACATAAGCAAACAGCAAACATTATGTCTGGTCTACTTGCAGTTAAGTAAAGTAGGGATCCGATTATACCTCGATAATATTTTTGATCAACCTTCTTACCTTCTTCATCTTTGTCCAGCTTGCATGAAGGACTCATTGGTGTTCCAAGGGGTTTGATTGATTCCATACCAAACTTCTTTAGAATTTCTCTTGTGTATTTTGTTTGGTTAATAAAGATTCCCACTTTGCTTTGTTTGATTTGAAGTCCAAGGAAGAAATTGAGTTCTCCCATCATGCTCATTTCAAATTCTCCCTGCATTAACTTAGCAAACTCTTGACATAGAAGATTGTTAGTAGCACCAAAAATGATATCATCAACATATATTTGAACTACTAATAAATCTTTACCTTTTCTTTTCAAAAACAATGTTTTATCAATATTTCCTCTTATAAAATCATTTTCAATTAAGAATTTACTTAATCTATCATACCATGCTCTAGGTGCTTGTTTCAAACCATATAATGCTTTGTGCAATTTAAAAACGTGATTTGAAAATTCATGATCTTCAAAACCTGGTGGTTGTTCTACATATACTTCTTCATTTATAAATCCATTTAGAAAAGCACTTTTTACATCCATTTGAAATAAGTTAAAATTCATGTGACATGCAAATGCAAGTAATAGTCTAATGGCTTCTAATCTAGCTACTGGTGCAAAGGTTTCATCAAAATCAATACCTTCTTCTTGATTATATCCTTTTGCAACTAATCTAGCTTTGTTTCTAATTACTATGCCATTTTCATCTAGTTTATTTCTAAATATCCATTTTGATCCTATAACAGAATGATTTTTAGGTCTTTCTACTAATGTCCATACGTTATTTCTAGTAAATTGATTTAATTCTTCTTGCATTGCTAACATCCAATTATTATCTTTTTCAGCTTCTTCAATAGTTTTAGGTTCAATTTGTGATACAAATGCAAGATGATTACTAATATTTCTCATAGATGATCTAGTTCTTATTCCTTGAGATGGATCACCTATAATCAATTCCTTAGGGTGACTATAAGCATATCTCAATCTCTAGGAAGATCCATATCATTAAGATTAGTGTTAGTATCATCATCCTTAGGTGAATCATTATCTTTAGCGTCTTGCTCATGATCTGAAGATACATCAATATTTAATTTTTCAAGATCTTTCTCAATTATGTTTGTATCTTCTTCATCATCAAACTTTTCGGAACGAGTTGCTAAAGATTCATCAAAAACTACATGAATGGATTCTTCAACAACTAAGGTTTTCTTGTTAAATACTCTATATGCTTTACTAGTTATTGAATATCCTAAGAATATTCCTTCATCAGATTTAGCATCAAATTTGCCTAAATTATTTTTACCATTATTGTGAACAAAACATTTACAACCAAATGCATAAAATATTTAATGTTGGGTTTTCTATCATGCCATAATTCATAAGGTGTTTTCTTTAAAATAGGTCTTATTAATGCTCTATTTAAAATGTAACATGCCGTGTTTATAGCTTCCGCTCAAAAATACTTTGGTAGGTTGCTTTCACATAGCATGGTACGGGCCATGTCTTCTAAAGTCCTATTTTTCCTTTCAACTACTCCATTTTGTTGAGGGGTTCTTGGTGCAGAAAAATTATGATTAATACCATTTTCATTGCAAAAACTTTCAAATAAGTGATTTTCAAATTCAGTTCCATGATCACTTCTTAGAGACACTATGGTAGTGTTTTTCTCATTTGTGACTTTCTTGAAGAATTTCAGGAATATCGAGAAAGTCTCATCTTTGTGAGCTAAAAACATTACCCAAGTGAATCTAGAGTAATCATCTACTATCACAAGACCATATTTCTTTCCTCCTAGACTTGTGGTTCTAGTTGATCCAAAAAGGTCCATGTGAAGTAGCTCTAATGGCCTAGAAGTTGAAACAACATTTTTAGATTTAAAAGAACTTCTCGTTTGTTTTCCAAACTGACATGCATCACATATTTTTTATTTTCAAAATCTATTTTAGGTAGCCCTTTAACTAAGTCCATTTTAATTAGTTTTGAAATTAGGTGTGTGCTTGCATGACCTAATCTTCGATGCCACAACCAACCAATCTCATTCATATTAGCATTATTAGCAACTAAGCAATGATTATTAGTAGACAAATTGTCTAAGTCAATCAAGTATACATTGTCATTTCTATTTCCAATAAAAACAATGCTATTATCAATGGGATTAGCAACTGTGCATATAGAAGATTCAAATGATACTTTAAAACCTTTGTCACATAATTGGCTTATACTAATTAAGTTATACTTTAAACCATCAACATAAAGTACATTATCTATAAAGGTGGATGGAGTTATACGGATTTTACCAAGGCCCATGATCTGACCTTTACCATTATCCCCAAACGTAACAACTCCTCCTTTCTTTTCTTCAAGGGTGATGAATTCTTCTTTGTCACCCGTCATATGTCTTGAGCAGCCACTATCAAGATACCACTTTCTCTTTGATCTCTTGGCCACAAGACATTCCTGCAATGATATCAAACTTTATGTTTAGGTACCCAAGCTTTCTTGGGTCCTTCATGGTTAGTAGCAACAAATATTGTTCCTTTCGGAACCCATATTTTCTTTCCTTTAATATTTAAGTTTTTATTAGGTTTTAGAATTTTACATTCATAAGATTTATGTCCTTTTTGATTACATTTAAAGCATGTAAAATTACTTTGGCAAGCATGCACAAAAATATTTTTCAGTGATTTTTGTTTTCTTAAAGTGTTATACCATAATTCGGCTTTGTCAAAAACTGCTTTTGACTATTTAATAACATGTCCAATTTAGCTGAGCTTAAGGTAAACTTATCAACTATGTTCTTATGTTTTTCAACCTCTTTCCTTAGTTTATCATTTTCATTGGAAATTAATTCTTTTTCTTTTACCAAAATTTTATTTTCAGATTTAAGTTTCTTAACTTCATTATTAAGATCTTCCTTTTCTTTAATGAAAGTTAAATTTTCATTTTTCACAAGCTTGTATTTCTTTTTCAAAACCTTGAAATTGCCGACAAGTTCATTAAAAGCATCAAATAATTCATCAAATGCAAACTCATCGCAAGGGTTATCGGAACTTACCTCATCGTTGTCGTCCGCCATAAAACATACATTTGCGACTTCCTTTTGTTCTTCTTCTTCGGAAGAAGATTCTTCGCTATCACTTCAAGTCGCCACATAAGCCTTCTTTTTCTTTTTGTAGGCTTTCTTTAATTTAGGACATTCATTCCTAAAGTGCCCCGGTTTATTACACTCATAGCAAGTCAAGGGGTCTTTCTCTTTTTCTTTGTCCTTGTCCTTGTTCTTATCCTTTCTCCTTCCCACTTTGCTCCAAATTTCTTCTTGTGGAAGGGTTTCTTTCTCCTCATGAATATTTTAAACTTTTTAGCTAAGAGAGCAGTCTCTTTATCATCATCACCATCATCGCTGCTGCCCTCTTCTTCTTTTGCAGCTTTGAGGGCAATCACTTTCTTCTTCTTTGTGTCCTCCTCTACGTGCTGCTTCATTGTCAGCTCATGGGTCATAAGTGATCCTAGAAGCTCCTCTAAGGGTAGAGTGTTGAGGTCCTTTGCTTCTTGGATTGCTGTCATTTTGGCTTCCCATGATCTTGGTAGTGACCTAAGAATTTTTCGAACAAGTTCTGAGTTAGTATATGTCTTACCAAGACTTTTTAAACCATTTACAATATCTATAAATCTAGTATACATGCATGCAATGGTTTCAGATTGTTCCATGCTAAACAACTCATATTTATGAACAAGAATATTAATTTTAGATTCTTTTACTTGGTTGGTACCCTTATGGGTAACCTCTAATCTATCCCAAATCTCCTTTGCGGAATTACATGTGGAGATTCTATTAAATTCATTTGCATCTAAAGAGCAATATAAAATATTCATGGCTTTAGCGTTAAGTTGTGCCATCTTCCTATCATTATCATTCCAGTCCCTTTCGGGCTTAGGAACAATAGTGCCATCAATAACATGTGTGGGTGTACTAGGTCCATTAATTATAACACCCCATAGTTCATAGTCAGAAGCTTGAATGAATATCCTCATTCTAGCTTTCCAATATGAATAATTGGAACCATTAAACAAAGGAGATCTATTTGTTGAATGACCTTCAGCAAATGATCCAACTTGATTTTGCCATTTGGATCTTTAGCTCTTGATCGTGTGATCAAAATCTAATGAGCACTTGCTCTGATACCAATTGTTGGCCCAGATGATAACTCAAGAGGGGGGGGGTGAATTGGGTTCTTTAAAAAATTTATCCTTTTAAAATTGTTTGCTTAAGAAGAATGAAAGCAAATGCAAAGTAAATACAAAGTACAGTGAATAAAGCAGAGATAGAGATAGAGTCAATGGAAGCACGGCAAACACAAAGATTTTATAGTGGTTCGGTGTATCCAACACCTACGTCCACTCCCAAGATTCACTTGGGTCCACACTATAATCTTCCTTGATTACAGCCGAGTTGTTTTACAAGCTCACAACTCAAACTTGTTGTTTTCCCGGGATCACAACGAACCCAGCTGGTTTTCCAGGCTCATCAGCACAAAAACCCTAACACAAGCTATACAAGCTTGTACCGAGGTAAAACTACCTCCACTAGTTCAATCCCCCAGATTGAACTAGACACAAACAAAGGAAATATTGTTTTTCAAGTACACAGCTCCTCAATGAGCAGATAAACAAATAAATGAACAAGGTTTAGAAAAGCCTGATTTGTAGTTGGTTAGCTTTTGAGCTTTTCTTCTTCTCTTCTTCTCCTTGCTAGATTGAATCAAGCCTCAGCTCCGATTCTTCACAGTTGAAGCAGTTGAGAAGGATTTGAGCTTTTTCTTCCTTTCTTTGAGTGTTGAAAAATCTTTTGATTTGCTCTTGAATAGCTCTTGGATTTTCTTCTGAAGCTTTCTTGGATTGATGAACTTGAGCACAGATGAAGCTTCCTTTGATTTCACACTTTTTCTTTCACTCTATTTTTGAATCTCGGATTTTTTCAATGATGCTCTGTTTTTCCTCTTTTTCTGAAAGATTTTTCTTTTCTCTCTAGATTTGTATATCTCTCTATCTGTGTGTCTTTGATTTGAAAATGGCTTCTCTATTTATAGATTCTGCAAAAATATAGCCGTTAGAAACAAAGAAATCTAGCCATTATTGAAAATCTTACCGTTGACGCTGAGTTGGCATTCAAAAAAATCACGCCCAGATTTGTTGGAGTCGACTCCAGCTTTAGGCGAGTCGGCTCGAAGACGCAATACCAAAAATAGAAATATTCAGAAAGTTAAAGGATCGACTCATCGAAAATAAGGTGTCGACTCCTGACAGTCGGGGGTCGACTCATGAAAAGTAAGGGGTCGACTCGAGAAGTGCTCAGAAAAATAATGCTCTGGTGTAGTGGAGTCGACTCACACAGTCATGGAGTCAGCTCGACAATATCGGGGGTCGACTCGAGAAATCACATGGGTCGACTCGAGACAAACAGACATTTCTGTATACTGAGTGGAGTCGACTCTGAAACTCTAGAGTCGGCTCCGGAACGTATCGAAAATCAGAGAATTTTTTGATTGACTTGAAATTCGTTCCAGATTCATTTTAAATCAATTTTTTGACTTGAATACACTTAAATTGTCATTAGGAATCAATTCAAGAAATGTTTCAAAAACTCATTGATTGAGATATGAAGTAAAAAAATTTCTTTTTGAAAGCTTAAACATGGAGCTTGAAGTTACTTTCAAATTGATTAAAGTCATACTTAACATACTCATTGATTGTTCTAAATTAAATTCATTGCTCATGTAAATAAACTCATTGCATCTTTTAATATACTCATGGCTTTTGGTAATCATCAAAATCAATAAGATTGGGGCAACAATTTCTCAACAATCTCCCCAACAAGCTTACCTCCATATGACATGTCAAGCTGCAGGCTGTGTCCTGTCAGAGTAGGTGGTTGCAGAGCATGGCCGATCGTTACGGTGCCTGCTAGATATATCCCCTATGTCACCTTTTTGATTGTCCTATATGGACAGTGATGGGTGATAAAGTTAGTCGTGTGGGTCCCAAGGTACAGCCGTTGAGGGAGGGAAGGATGATGTTGAGTTGAAGCCAACTATCCCTCGTAGAACATTGATTATAGAGTGCTTGTCTGGCACCATTCATGCCCTCTGATGAGTTTCAGAAAAGACCGACGGTGAACACTTGCATGGCACTGTTCACTATCGAGGCCGAGGGTGTCTTGGGGTTGAGACACTGTTCATGTGGCCCGAGACTGAGAGGGGTCTCGGGGGTTGGGACTTGAGGCCGAGACCATGAGGGGGGTATCGGGGGTTGAGGGTGGAACATGTCATGGGGCCATCATGGCAGCCATAAATGCCTTTAAATAGGGAGAGAACAAGGCAATAAATGCCTTAGAGCAAGTGGGTGTACGTGGCTTTATGAGGCCATAAATGGAGAGATATGCCGTGGGCCCTGAGAGGCCAAAGCGGGCTTGGAAGTTTGGCCTTGAGGGGTCGGCCCTAGAGTTTAGAAAGAGAGCCAAGGCACGATGCCCGCGACACTTCATTCCATTAAATGCTCTTCAAGCCATGACCATTTCTGCACCATTAAAGGCTCCAGCCCATTGACTCGATCGGATATTAATGACGAAAGGTGGCCTTCGAGAAACCCACGCACATAACGTGACTCTTTCTCCTTCTTATTCTCTTTCTTCATTATTGTCGTGGATGGATGTTGGGAGCTAAGGCCGAAAGGGGCTCCATCAGTTTCCTTCTTTCACGATTCTTTAATGGCGTTGGATCAGCCACATCAATCATAATTACATTCCAATTTATAAAATCTATATCTAATTTATGCCTGAACCTAATGTTGAATCCCTTTCCTCTTCTAATTAGTCTTAGACACAAACCGAGTTGAATACTTGTCGTTTAAATATATAGTTTATATCAAGGAAACGGTAGAGTCCTAATAACCATAAGAAAAAGTTATTTAAGTGTATAGTTTATATATTAAGGAGAGGTGGACTCTTAATAACAATAAGAAAGAAAAAGTTGATTAAGATAGATTTACATGATAAGGTTTTTGGGTAACAATGTAATAAGATTTATGTCTTCTCTAAGCTGCTTTTTTTTCCTTTCTGGTCCTCTTCTATATACTATATATACACTTTGTGAGCGATGGTGACCCACGGAATTTCTATTTTATATAAAACAATAATTATATTATCAAACTATCAATTATTTAGTTGTTGTAGAAGTTATTAGGTGAGTAATTATTTAGCCCGGAAGAAATCAGAAATATACATCAGACTTAATAATATAATAAAAGTTGTAGATATTGCATTCAAATTAAGCATTTAATTTTTTTTTATTACTAAAATAGTAGTTAATAATCATCTGATCGCATTAATTAGCAAATTTAAACAGGGTGGCAGAAATATTGCTCCTTTTAATTATTATTTTTAACACCGTCGGATCAGTCCAAACGCCCAATCATCCAGCCAAACACCAAATAACTTTATCGAGGACATTGTCCGACAAAAGGTGCACAATGATCAATTTTTTATATTCAAACACAAATATTTCGAGCCCAAACGCCTCAAAAAAAGGTTGAAATCTGTGATACTCTTTTGTTCGCAAGTCCACCGAATCCCAATTACTTCATGAAAAATCTGCACCCCGCAGTTATGCCCAAGAGAATTTGATATTGATCAGGGATAAAATTATTATTATATTATTAATTATTCACATAGATGATTAGGTCATGTCCAATTTAAATACCTTGCCAATTAGCTGGCATAACATCCAAGCGACGAAGCCGAATCACTTTTCACAAAGTCGGGTCGTCCCGATAACCCGAGCTATCCTCATACATCGGCCATCTATGCCAAGCCATTCCTCGGTAACCCAATCTATCCTCATACCTCGGCCATCTAAGCCGAGCCATTCCTCGGTAACTCAAGCTATCCTCATACCTCGGCCATCTGAGCCAAGTCATTCCTCTGCCATCCGAGCCGACCATGCCTCGGCCATTGGAGCCGACCCATTCCATACCTTGAAAAACAGGTTATTCCTCATTCTGGTCGAACCACGGCATTCAAAATATCTCTGCGAAATTCGGTGCAAGAGAGTTTGAATTCACTATAACTGAACAAAATTTCAGGTGACAAATCATGCCCAGAAGTGGCCTAGGACTCACAAGAGTGGCCTAGGTCTGTGCGATCATTAAACCTCAAGGCATCAACGAGCTCTCCTAGTCGTCGATTCTCTAACTGACAAGATACGGACCCTACTGGCCTCATAACAAACTTGATTCGAATCCGTCTCGAATCCTAACAGTTTTCAGACCCCATCCAGGGCACGTCCAAGGAATCAAGTAATCGTCTATAAATACCACAACACTCCTACCTCTCAGGTACGCGCACACAAATTCTAAGGCAACCTCTTATGCATTCATTTACTCACTGAATCTCATACTCCATTAGAGCTCTCACAAGAGCCCTGAGGAACATTCTCTGTGAGAGTCTTCTCCTCACATATGCTTGCTGTGAATCTTCACTGACTTGGGCATCGGAGGGTCCTCCGCAGAGGGCAACCCCCACAGCACCCTCTGCGTGCGGACTATCTTGCAGGTTCCACCCCGAGGTGACGAGATCGGCGTCCGGATCAGGAGCCAGAAGTGCACCCAAGTTGGAGAACGGATTTCCGCGGTAACAGATTGGCGCTAGAGGAAGGGCCTCAAGTCCCATAAACTTGTGATCCAGGAGACAAGACTCAAAAATCAGATAAAAGCATCCTCTAATGGCCAATCGGAAGAGAGCTACATCTGAAGCTCAAGACCAGGCTGCCTCTTAAAGGCATGATCCGATTAGCGGTGTAGCACCTCCGTTACCACCTCCAGCTGAAACTCCTTCACCGCCGGTAACGGCGGTAACCCTGGACCAGTTCGCCACTATGGTTCAGCAGGTCCAAGCATTGACCCAGTTGGTCCAAGGATTCCAGGCAATCCCTGGAACTACTATCCCTGCTTCTTAGCCTCATGAGGAGGCCGTTGCCTCTGCCTCGCTAGCGATCTCTTCTTCCAATCCGCATGAGGTGGCAGATCGCGGTCGCTAGCCCGCAAAGGCGAAGCCGGCGCTGTAGCGAGCTGGAGGGAAGAGCCCACTCAGACCCAGGCGAGTTCGCTCCCTCTCCTCGGTGTCTTCCTAGGATTCGACACCGCTACCATCTTCTCCTCACCTGATCCCTCATACCACTCTGGATGAAGGGATCAGACAACATATGCAGGATATGCGGCAAGAATGGCGTCGGGAGTTGGATGCCGCCAGGCAAGCTCCTCCATCCCAGCCGAAAGCGGAGTAGGACATCCCCTTCTCCGAGAGGATCATGAGGGAAGCAATTCCCCCTCATGTCAAGCTCCCTACCATCGAGCCGTATCATGGATCCACCGATCCCGACGACCATCTCAGCAGCTTCAGATCCATCATGATGTTCCATGGGGCATCAGATGCGATCCTGTGCAGAGCCTTCCCCTCCACTTTAAGGGGATCTGCCCGAACCTGGTTCAACAGCTTAAAGCTAGGTTCCATTGATTCTTTTGACGAGCTGAGTTGTTTGCTCATTAGCCAGTTCATCAGCAGCCATCGCCAGCGACGGAGATCTGACTCCCTCTCGAGATCAAGCAGAGAGAGGGGGAGTCATTGAAGAATTACCTCGGCCGCTTCAACACGGCCCTCTTAGAAGTCGACCATCTCAACCACGAGGTGGCCATGTCCGCCCTAGCCGAAGGAGTTTCCAAGGAGGGAGACTTCTACCTAGCTCTGGAGGTTAATTACCCAAAGAGCCTTTCGGACATGATGTCCCTGGCGGATAAGTATGCCAGGGTGGAAGAATCGAGGAGTTCAGCTCGGGCTGAGCAGCTGAAGAAGAAAGAGGCAAAGGGCTTGGACAAGCAGCGGGCCCACCACCGTGCTAGCCCGCCTCGCCATTGCAGAGCTCCTCTGCCGCCGCCTCGAGACCAAACTCAAAATCTGGCCCGAAGGTTCGACTGCTATACTCCCCTTACCGCGCCAAGAGCACAGATCCTGATGGAGATCGAGCGTCAGCTTCCTCAACCCCCTCCTCTTCGAGGCAATGGAGCTTGGAGGGACCTGGCCAAGTACTGCCGCTTTCATCGGGACTACGGGCACGATTCTGAGGACTATTGGCAGCTCAAGAACGAAATCGAGCAATTGATCCGGCGAGGCAAACTGAACCAGTTTAGGGGCCCCCTTGAGCCGAATAATGAAAAGAATCGCCAGCCCGAGCCTTGCCAACTCCCACCGCCAAATCCTCCAGTTATCGGCAACGTTAATGTGATAACGGTGGCTGGGTCCCCATCTTCTTGGCCATGCGAGGAGGAGAACCTGCCGAAGAAAGCTCGGGTCGATGAACTCACCTTCTCTGATGAAGACCTTGGGGAGGTACAGTACCCCATGATGATGCTTTGGTTGTGTCTTTAAATATGAACAATTATGATATACACCGGATTTTAGTTGATAGTGGAAGTTCTGTTAATGTTCTTTATTTTGATGCCTTTGTGAGGTTAAAATTCCGGATAGAAAGCCTTCGACCAGTGGAGTCCACCCTAATGGGCTTCACAGGTGACTCCATAATCCCTGAAGGAGTCATCACTCTATTAGTCCGAGCTGGCACCTGGCCCCGTGTGGCTACCGTGTTCATGGATTTCCTCATGACCAAGCTCAAATCTCCCTACAATGCCATCCTTAGTAGACCGAGATAAATCTCTCTCAAAGCCATCATTTCCGTTCTCCATCTCGCCATGAAATTTTCCACCGAATGGGGAGTGGGGGTTGTTCAAGAAAGTCAAATCGTAGCTCAGAATTGCTTTGTTGCCGACCTCCAATCCAAAAAGCCCGAGATGGACGGGTTGGATGCTCGGAAAGATCTCGCCGAGCAATGAGGAGAGCCGGCCGAAGAACTGAAGGAGGTACCACTTGACGAGGCTCAGCCCGATCGAACTATAAAGGTCGGATCGCAGCTAGAAGGAAAGCTTCGGTAAGAATTAATTGAGTTCCTTTGGAGGAATGCCGACGTCTTCTCCTGGTCTGCATCGGACATGCCTGGAATCAGCCCAGACGTCCTAGTCCACCGCCTCAGAGTGGACGAAACATTCAGGCCCATTAAGCAGAAGAAGAGGAGCTTCACCCCAGAACGCCAAAAGGCCATCGAAGAAGAGGTGGATAAGCTCGTCAAAGCCAAGTTTATCCGAGAGGTTAGTTACCCCGACTGACTAGCGAACATGGTCATGGTGAAGAAGTCAAATGGCGAATGGAGGATCTGCATCGACTTCACTGACCTCAATAAGGCCTGCCCAAAAGATAACTTTCCTCTTCCACGGATTGACTAGCTCGTGGATTCAACTTCAAGCCATCAAATGCTAACTTTTATGGATGCCTATTCATGTTACAACTAGATACGAATGGCGCCCGAAGACGAGGAGAAAATCGCCTTCATCATCGACCGAGGTATCTATTGCTACCGAGTTATGCCCTTTGGTTTGAAAAATGCAGGTGCCACCTACCAAAGGCTGGTCAACAAAGTCTTCAAGGAGCAAATCGGTCGGAACATGGAGGTGTATGTTGATGATATGCTGGTAAAAAGCAAGGAGGCATCCCAGCACATCGAGGATCTTGCGGAGAGCTTCGCTACACTTCAAAAATATCAGATGAAGCTCAATCCGACCAAATGCGCCTTCGGAGTCAACTCTGAGAAATTCCTCGGCTTCATGGTTTCACAGCGAGGCATCGAGGCAAACCCTCAGAAAATCCAAGCCCTGCAATAAATGGCTCCGCTAGGGTCAGTCAAGGACGTGCAGCGCCTCACCAGAATGGTAGCAGCCCTCAACCGCTTCATTGCTCGGTCGGCCAGAAATGCCTTCCCTTCTTCAAAGTGCTTCGATCGGCCAAAAACTTTCCGTGGACCCCAAATGGCCAGAAGTCCTTCGAAGACCTCAAGAAATACCTCGGCTCGCCACCTCTTCTCAATAGCCCGAAGCCAGGGGAAGTGCTGAATCTATACCTGGCAGTCTCTGAAGACGTTGTTGGCTCGGTACTAATCAGAGAGGAGAGCAGAGTCCAAAGACCTATCTATTATGTCAGCAAACTACTCAAAGACACTGAAACGAGGTACACTCGGGTCGAGAAGATGGTCCTAGCTCTAGTAACATCGGTCCGAAAGTTGCGGCCATACTTCCAAGCGCGTACTGTCATCATCCTGACCGACCAACTTCTCAAGGCAATCATTCATCGTCCAGAAGATCGGGGAGAATGACCAAATGGGCTATCGAGCTGAGCGAGCACAACATTCAATATCAGCCTTGTCCAGCCATTAAAGCCCAAGTTTTGGCAGACTTCCTCCTCGAATGCACCATACCCAAAGATGGCTCTGTTTCGGATGCCCCCGAACAACCAAAGCCCAGCGCCCCATGGTTGCTTCACGCCGATGGATCCTCCAGCGCGGGTGGCTCTGGCGCCGGCCTGGTCCTCACCAGTCTGAAAGGTGCAACTTTTGAATATGGCATTCGTTTTTCTTTTTCAGCCTCAAATAATGAAGCAGAGTATGAAGCCCTGCTTTTTGGACTCCGAATCGCCCGTGAGCTTAAAGTAAAGAAACTGATTGCCTACACCGACTCCCAATTGGTGGCTGGCCAGGTGAAGGGAGAATTCGAGGCTCGATAGTCGAGTATGATTTGGTATTTCCAAAAGGTGCGTGGTCTATCCTCCTATTTTGATGTATTTAAAATTATCCAGATCCCAAGGACCGAAAACATGCGCGCCGACCTACTGTCCTGCTTGGCAACTACGGAGTCAATGGATCTAGAGCAAAAATTCCATCTGGAGGTCCTGGAGAAGCCCAACGTCGCCAATGTTGACCAGATGATGCAGGTTGACACCGAACCATCCTGGATGGACCCCCTGCACCAGTACCTCAAAGAAGGGTTGCTGCCCACTGATAGAAAGGAAACAAGGAAGTTGAAATTGCAATCATCTTATTATGTTCTGATTGATGACTGGATGTATAAGCAATCCTTCTCCATGCCATTGCTCAAATGCCTCCGTCCATCATAAACCGATTATGCTCTTCAGAAGGTTCATGAAAGCATATGTGGCAATCACCTCGGGAGCCGCACCCTATGCCATAAAGTGCTATGCCAAGGATATTATTGGCCAATGATGCAGAAAGATGCTGATGACCTCGTGAGTCTATGATGCGTGCCAATGACACTCAAATATTCAGAGGCTCCCCTCTGCTCACCTGACTTCCATCTCATCCCCCTGGCCCTTCGCCAAATGGGGATGGATATACTTGGCCCTTTCCCCCTCGCAATAGGGCAAAGGAAGTTCTTGTTTATTGCAATTGATTATTTCACTAAGTGGGTTGAAGCCGAAGCAGTCGCCCAGATAACCAAAGCTCGGGCTAAAGACTTCGTGTGGAGGTCCATCATCTGCCGCTTCGGTCTTCCTCACATCATCATCACCGACAATGGGAAGCAATTTGATAATCCGAAGTTTCGGGAGTTCTGCGAGGATCATGACATTCTCCATTGCCTGACATCGGTCGGACATCCTCAAGCTAATGGAGAGGCCGAGGTAACAAACCAAACTCTCTTGTAGGGAATTAAAGCTTGGCTCAACCAAGCACAAGGCAGATGGTCAGAGGAGCTCCACCATGTGCTATGGGCGTACCAAACCACTGAAAGGGCTCCCACGGGCTAGACTCCATTTAAGATGGCTTTCAACATAGAAGCTGTTATCCCCATGGAGATCGGGCTCCCCTCCCCTCGCACCAAAGGCTACTCGAAAGAATCCAATGATGAACAACTCCAAACCAATCTTGACTTGATAGAAGAAGTCAGGGAGAAAGCCCGAATCCGGATGGCGGCCTACGAACAAAGAGTTGCCCGCTACCATTCAACCAGAGTCAAAGGAAAGTTTTTCTCCCCATGTGATCTAGTACTTCGGAAGGTATCCATCTCAAAGCCACTGGAGAAAGGAAAGATGTCCCCTAATTGGGAGGGTCCTTATCAAATTACAGAGGTAATCAGACCCGACACCTATAAGCTCCAATATCTAAATGGAAAATCTATTCCCCAGACGTGGAACTCGGATAATCTCCGCATCTATCATCAGTGAGAGTATGCCCTCCCTAAATTTACTTTGCCCATTGAGTTAAATCTTCAAATATTTAAAAAATTTATATTTTTATTGCTTTCTCTGATGGCTACAATGAGAAACAGGTTTATAAATCCTCAACCAGGCTGAGCGATCTTCGGACCTTGGCCACGCCAAGTAAAATATATCCTAGCTGGGCTGGGAGGACTCCGTACCTTGGCAGTGCTAAGTAAAATATAATCTTTTTAAATCCTCGACCGGGCCGAACGATCACCGGACCTTGGCCGCACCAAGTAAAATATCCCAGCTGGGCTGGGCAGACTCCGTACCTTGGCAGCGCCAAGTAAAATATAATCTTTATAAATCCTTGGCCGGGCCGAGCGATCTCCGGACCTTGGCCTTGCCAAGTAAAATATATCCTAGCTGGGCTGGTAGGACTCTGTACCTTGGCAGCGCCAAGTAAAATATAATCTTTATAAATCCTCGGCCGGGCCGAGAGATCTTCGGACCTTGGCCGTGCCAAGTAAAATATCCCAGCTGGGCTGGGAGGACTCCGTACCTTGGCAGCGCCAAGTAAAATATAATCTTTATAAATCCTCGGCCGGGCTGAGCGATCTCCGAACCTTGGCCGCACCAAGTAAAATATATCCTAGCTGGGTTGGGAGGACTCCATACCTTGGCAGCGCCAAGTAAAATATAATCTTTATAAATCCTCGGCTGGGCCGAGCGATCTCCAGACCTTGGCCGCGCCAAGTAAAATATATCCCAGCCGGGCTGAGAGGACTCCGTACCTTGGCAGTGCTAAGTAAAATATAATCTTGAAGCCTTGGCCAAGCCGAGTGATATATTATTTAAAGCCTCGGCCAAACCGAGTGATATATTATTTGAAGCCTTGGCCAAACGAGTGATATATAATCTTGAAGCCTTAGCTAAATCGAGTGATATATTCTTGAAGCCTCGGTCAATCCGAGTGATGGTCTCCATACCTTGGCAGCGCCAACTAAAATATATTCTTGAAGCCTCAGCCAAACCAAGTGATATATTCTTGAAGGCTCGGTCAATCCGAGTGACTGTCTCCGTGTTGGATTACGGAATGAAAAATCCCAATCTAATTGGAATAAAATGGTAGCGGAAACAAAATAAATCTATTCCATAACCCACCAAGGATCACATGCGTTTCATAAAAACGAAAGAAGGATAAACAAAAAACATTACCATTTGTTGATCAGTATATAATCCGTATGTTCTTGTGTTAGATTTGCTCGGATCTTCAAAGGTGCTGCCTTCAGAAAGACGACCACCCTCTACAAGTATCCACACACGAACGGACACCAAAATAGTTTTTGAATGCTTGTTCAACAAGTCCATTTTTCACAAAAATGAACCATAGTTTCCAACTCTCTATTTATCTATTTTTAAGGCAAAAGACACGACCCTTCAAATGCCCCAATAGATACGACCTTTGAAATGCCCCAATAGACATTAAAAACGTATATATCATATATATACAAGTCTCCTAGGGGTTTTTGGTTAACTAGGATTTTAATTAATATTTATTTAAAACTCCTTTTAAATAATGACAATTTAAACCCTAATCCTTACCAAATAAGGAATTTATATTTTTAATCAAAAACCTTTATCGATTATTTTCTTACCCAATAAGAAAATATAACAAATTA
>UESW01004967.1:0-138160 GCA_900491605.1 Calamus simplicifolius | reverse complement strand
CAAGTAGATATGCGATTAAACTCATTTGCATCAAGAGAGCAATAAAGAACATTCATAGCCTTAGCATTTAATTGAGCTAATTTCTTATCTTGCTCATCCCATTCAGATTCAGGTTTTGCAATATTAATATTTTCAATCATAATAGTGGGTGTGTGTGGTCCATTAATTATGATTCCCCATAAATCATAATCTAGTGCTTGAATGAAGATTTTCATTCGTGCTTTCCAATATGTGTAATTTGTTCCATTGAACAAAGGTGGTCTATTAGTTGATTGTCCTTCAGTCAACATAGAACTCATTGGGATTACTACTGATCTTTGGCTCCAAGCTAATCAAAGCTATAGGAATCAAGAGCACTCTGCTCTGATACCACTTGTTGCCCAGATGTAGCAACCCAAGAGGGGGTGAATTGGGTTATTAAAAATTAATTACTATGCAGATATGTGCTTAAACCCTAATTTTGATTTGCAGCGGTGTAGTGGAGTGCACAGAATAATAACAATAGAGAATCAAACAACCCAAACACACAGAAGTTTATAGTGGTTCGGTGCCAAACTCAGCACCTACATCCACTCCCCAAAACCTTTGGGAATTCACTAATCGTATCACAACGATTACAACCTCTAGCCTTCCCTGGCTAGCCCTCTTGTTTATACGGCACAAGGTAGCCAAAAACCCCTAGCCACACCAGGCTAGTCCTCTTGTTTCACGGCACAAGGAAGCCAAAACCCTAGCCAAACCAGGCTAGTCCTCTTGTTTCACGGCACAAGGAAGCCAACAATAATCAAGGGTTAACACTAACCCTTTTACAAAATAATCAGAGAATGATAAAGAGAAGCTCCTACAATGAGCAAATATTCAGAGAATACTTTACAACTTTTGAAGCAATATCTCAGCAATAAATGAACGAAGTCGAAGTAGCTGAAGTCTTGATTGCTTTTCAATGAGACGACTTTTTGGAGCAATGAATGAACTTGAATGCACAGCAACTCTCTTATCAACCACTCAACAATATGCATAAAAACTCTTTTCTTGGATTTCTTCTCTTGAATTTCTCTTTTTCAAAAATCATCATAGTGTGCTTCTAATCCCAGCTATTTATAATAATCCAACAAAAAATATCCGTTAGATACATTAGGAACAAATGGAAATAAAAACGGGAAGAAAATATAACCGTTGTAAAATGTTTCCCTTAAGCATTGAATGCAGGTCTCCATTTGAGGAAGGAAGAACTGAAAAATTCAAAAATCAAAAGTTAATGTAGCTAAAATAGCAATAGAGAGAGAGAGAGAGAGAAAGAGCACGCTCAAGAACTCAGGCGGCAGTTGACTGGAATTAACTCCAGGTAGCTGAAGACTTGAATGCATTCGGCCAAAGGCAAGCAGGAAATCCCAGCTAGCTAGTCAGCTAGCTCACAAGAGAGGCCACGGCAAAGGCATCCAGAGAGATAGGCAGCTCCTTAGGCAACTAAAACATTTGCTAGTTAGCTTCAGCTAACTAACAACAAAAGAAACGGCCAGGAGAAAAAGTGCAGAGCACTTAGTTAGCTCAGCAGCTAACTAAGCAAAAGATAGTTAGCTCTTCAGCTAACTAACAAGAAATTCAAAGGCAGAGAAAGAGGCCATGCTTTGTAGTTAGCTCCCCAGCTAACTAAAAGTGAAGGCTCACGGCTTGCAAGGATACAGAAGAGGGAGTTAGCTCAATAGCTAACTAAAGAAGTTAGTTAGCTCACTAGCTAACTAAGTTCAAAAGCAACAGAGAACCCATCCAACTTAGTTAGCTCTCCAGCTAACTAAGGAAAAAGGCAACAGAGAGACCCAAGCTAGTTAACTCACTAGCTAACTGAGCAAAAAGGCAGCCACATGTCAGAATAAAGCAGCTAACTTTCCAGCTAACTAACCAAAGGTAGCTAGCTCTCCAGTTAACTACAGAAACAATTCAAATGGCCAGAGAGAGAGGAAGTTAGCTCTCCAGCTAACTAAATTTTGACAGCGCACGGCCTGAACATCCCTGTGAAAAATAGTTAACTAAGCAGTTAGCTCCAAGGTAAAACAGTAGCTAACAAGATATGCTAGCTAGCTAAGAGAACCAGCAGCTAGCTAAACAGTTAGCTAGAAATGAAGTGCATTCGGCTAGCAAAAGTAACAGGAGACGGTAGTTAGCTAAAAAGCAATCCAGTTACCTCCAAGGCATCTCAAGCTAGCTAACCAGCTAGCTAAAATGAAGGACGTTCGGCCAACAATAGTGACGAGCACTTTAGCTAACTGAAAGACTCCAGCTAGCTCAATAAGGATGACGCTTGACCAAGCCACTGAGATAGCTTACCAGTTAGCTGAATGTCGTGCCAGCTAGTTAAATGGAATAACAAGTTAGCTAACCAGTTAACTTCCAAGCCAATAAAATTATCTAAGGCAAACGAAATTTAACAGGTGGCAAAATAGAATGAAGCACTCTCTTACCAATCAATTTTGCACGAAGATACTTACTTGCAAGGCGACCGAACCTCCCTGTATTAAGCTTAGAATTGCTTAATTGTTTTGTAATCATCAAAATCAATCTGGATCAATACTACTGAAGTTTTCTTTTTGCTAAACCATGAAATTAAGTTAACACCTAAAAACTGGCAAGTTCCAGTGGTTGATTTCCTATCTAATTTACATCCAGCAAAGTCTGAATCAGTGTATCCTATTAAGTCAATGCTAGATTGTTTGTCATACCATATACCTAAATTTACTGTTCCATTTAAATATTTAAATATTCTTTTAACAGCAAGCAAGTGTGATTCTTTAGGATTGGCTTGATATCTAGCACACATGCAAACACTAAATAAAATATCTGGCCTACTAGCAGTTAAATATAATAATGATCCAATCATGCCTCTATATAATTTTAAATCAACAGACTTTTCAGAATTATAAGATTCAAGTCTACATGATGAGCTCATAGGGGTACCGATACTCTTGGATGTCTCCATGCCAAACTTCTTGATCATTTCTTTGGTATATTTGGATTGGCTTATGAAGATCCCATCTTTGCTTTGTTTAATTTGTAGTCCGAGGAAGTAGTCAGCTCACCCATCATACTCATCTCGAACTCTCCCTGCATAAGCTTAGCAAAGTCCTTGCACAAAGAATCATTAGTGGCACCAAATATGATATCATCAACATAGATTTGAATAATTAATATATCTTTATTTTATCTTTTAATAAATAAAGTTGTATCCATAGTTCCTCGAATGAAATCATTACTAATCAAGAATTTGCTTAATCTTTCATACCAGCCCGGGGTGCTTGTTTCAAACCATATAAAGCTTTGTTAATTTGAAAACGTGGTTTGGAAACAAGTGATTTTCAAAGCCGGTGGCTGTTCCACAAAAACTTGTTCAGCAATGTATCCATTTAAGAAAGCGCTTTTAACATCCATTTGATACAATTTAAAATTCATAAACAAGCATAAGCAAGAAGTAATCTAATAGCTTCTAATCTAGCAACAGGGGCATAAGTTTCATCAAAATCAATTCCCTCTTCTTGATTATAACCCTTAGCTACTAATCTTGCCTTATTTCTAATTATATTACCATGTTCATCTAATTTGTTTCTATAAACCCATTTAGTTCCAATAATTTGATGATCATGAGGTCTTTCAATAAGAGTCCAAACATTATTTCTTTCAAATTGGTTAAGTTCCTCATGCATGGCATTAATCCAATCAACATCATTTTTAGCATCATCATAACATTTAGGTTCAATTTTAGATACAAATGCTAAGTTATTACAAGCATCTCTAAATGATGATCTAGTTCTAACTCCTTGAGAAGGATCACCAATAATTTGATCTTTAGGGTGACTAAGAACATACCTCCAACCTCTTTCTAATTCATCATTACCTTGAGGCTTCAGGTAGGTCAGCGTTCCCTTCATTTACCTCTTGTGTATCTGAGTCTTCTTATCCTTCAGTGTGATGTCCTTGAATTGATCTTCAATGTCATCTGCATCATTTATACCTTTTCCCTTCCTTGATGGAAGATCATTAGATTCATCAAAGATAACATGAATTGATTCTTCAACTACTAAAGTCTTTTTGTTGAATATTCTAAAAGCTCTACTATGTAAAGAATATCCGAGAAAAATTCCTTCATCAGACTTAGCATCAAATTTATCAAGGTTTGATTTTTCATTATTTAATACAAAACATCGGCATCCAAAAACATGAAAATAACTTATATTAGGTTTTCTTCCTTTCCAAAGTTCATATGGAGTCTTTTTCAAAATAGGTCTGATTAATGCACGATTTAAAATATAACATGCAGTGTTGATAGCTTCTGCCCAAAAATATTTTGGAAGATTGCTTTCACACAACATGGTACGGCCATTTCCTCTAATGTTCTATTCTTTCTTTCAACTACTCCATTTTGTTGTGGTGTTCTTGGTGCAGAAAAATTATGTTCAATTCCATTTTCATTACAAAATTCTTCAAAAGATTTATTTTCAAATTCTTTTCCATGATCACTTCGTATCGATAAAACAGAAGAATTCTTTTCATTTGTAATTCTTTTAAATAATTTTTGAAATGCTGAAATGCTTCGTCTTTACTAGATAGAAATAAAACCCATGTAAAGCGAGAGAAATCATCAATAACAACAAAACCGTATCTTTTTCCTCCTAGACTAGTTGTTCTTGTAGGACCGAATAAATCCATATGCAAGAGCTCCAAAGGTCTAGTGGTTGAAACTAAATTCTTTGATTTAAAAGATACTCGGGTTTGTTTTCCAAATTGACAAGCATTACAAATCTTATCTTTTTCAAAAACAAGTTTTGGCAAACCATGTACTAAATCCTTCTTAATTAATTTAGATAGTAAATCCATGCTTGCATGAGCTAGCCTACGATGCCATAACCAACTATTATCAGTTTTATTATTTGTAGCAACTAGGCAATCAATATTTTGATCATGCAAATCATTTAAATTAACAATGTATACATTACCATGCCTATGACCAACAAATTTCATATTTTCATTTGCAGGATTTTTAACAATGCATAAGATGATTCAAATGTAACATTAAATCCTTTGTCACATAATTGACTAATGCTAAGTAAATTGTGTTTCAGTCCTTTCACAAGTAAAACATTATCAATATAAGCATGAGGTGTGATACCTATTTTTCCAATGCCAATTATTTTTCCTTGGCCATTATCACCGAAAGTAACAACACCTCCATCTTTTGCTTCCAAAGTGATGAATTGCGATTCATCACCGGTCATGTGTCTTGAGCACCGCTATCCAAGTACCATTGTCTTTTAATTGCTCGGGTTGCAAGACACACCTGCATACACAATTTTAATTTTGTTTTTAGGTACCCAAGCTTTCTTGGGTCCTTTAGGGTTAGTCAAGATGGTTCCTTTTGGAACCCATATTTTTCTTATCTTTTGTGTGACAAATATAAGCTTTGTGTCCTTTTTCACATTTAAAACATGTAATTTTAGTAGAATCATCAGCATGCTCATAAATATTTTTCAAAAATTTTGTCTTTCAAAAGGATTGTATCCAAGACCAGCTCTATTGTAAACAGCTCTTTGACTATTTAAAATTATTTCTAATTTTTCTGACTTAGAGTAAATCTATCAACAATTGGTTTTAATTTATTTACTTCATTTTTCAAATCTTGGTTTTCCTTTAACAATGATTCATTATCCTTTGAAATTCTTTCCTTTTCAAGAGTAAGATTTTTGATTTCATTTTTCAATTCTTTGCTCTTTGAACTTAAATTTGCAAAATCATCAATAAGTTCATAAAATGCACATTGTAATTCATCAAAGGTAAAGTCATCTAAAAAGTTAGGGCTTACCTCATCATTATCAGCCATGAAGCAAACATTTGCAACTTCAGTTTTCTCTTCATCTTCTGAACTTGTGCTTCACTGTCGCTCCAAGTAGCCATCATTGCCTTCTTCTTTATTCTTTTAGATCCTTTCTTTAATAGTGGACAATCTGGTCTGATGTGTCCAGGCTTTTTGCACTCATAGCATGTAGGAGGTTCACTCTTTTCCTTCTTTGCTATGGTCTCCTTTGACAAATGTTTTCTTTTTTCAAATTTCTTTCTCTTCATGAACTTTTTAAATTTTCTTGAAATAAGTGTCATTTCATCATCTTTCTCACTGTCACTTGTGGTTTCTTCACTTTCATCTTCTTGAGTTGCACTCTTCAATGCCATAGTCCTTTTCTTCTTTGATTCATCTTCATCGATATGTTGTCGTTGCTGAAGCTCATGAGTCATCAAAGAACCGACCAACTCTTCAAGTGATAAATGTTGAGATCTTTTGCTTCTTGAATTGCAGTGACTTTTGCTTCCCATGTCCTAGGTAAAGATCTTAAGATTTTTCTAACAAGATCACTGTTAGCATAAGATTTTCCAAAACTTTTCAGTCCATTAATAATGTTAGTAAATCTTGTAAACATCCAGTTAGCTCAAAGGCATCCCAAGCTAGCTAACCAGCTAGCTAAAAATGAAGGACGTTCAGCCAGGAATAGTGACGAGCACTTTAGCTAACTGAAAGGACTTCAGCTATCTAACAAGCTAGCTAACCAGCTAGCTCAATGAGGATGATGCTCGGCCAAGCCACTGAGATAGCTTACCAGTTAGCTGAATGTCGTGCTAGCTAGCTAAATGGAATAACAAGTTAGCTAACCGGTTAACTCCCAAGCCAATAAAATTATCCAAGGCAAACAAAATTTAACATGTGGCAAAATAGAATGAAGTACTCTCTTACCAATCAATTTTGCATGAAGATACTTACTTGCAAAGCGACCGAACTTCCCTGTATTCAGCTTAGAATTGCTTAATTATTTGTAATCATCAAAATCAATCTGGGGTCAACACCATAAAAGACCTCCTCCTAGTCCCAGCATTGCTACAGAGCAAACAAAGTCTGGTCCTTCCAGAACATCCATGTTCACTCCCTATTTATGTAAGAATTGTTCTCTTACAGTCAAATTCCTAGAAGAAGATGAAATAGGAGACAAACAGATTCCAAAACTATCCAGAATCTTCCCTTCAATCAATGAGAAAAATATCCAGTACCATTTACCAAGAGGATTCCAGAATCCTTTGAAAACCTAAGAGTATTATGAATTCATCCTCGTTGACACAGACTCAGCAGAGGTGACTGATAAAATAGAACAAAACTCAGAGGCAATTGCCTACTCAAAATTTAAAATCAAGAAATTCATAACCAAAGAAGAATGGGGAAACCCATACCAAACCAGAACATTCTCTCAGAAATACCAACCTTCTCAGTATAATTATTTTGACTATCAGCAAGCATGATATAAGGCATTCTACCTTAAGCATATAGACCACAGTTGGTTCTTCAGCTTCTACCAGAAGTTTAACAGAAAGATTCCAAGCTGGACCCATGAATGGTGGGTTTACTTCGGAATTGCCAAAGACATACTTTCAGAACCAGTATTATCAACATGGGATTATTTCCATGAACATCTTAAAACAACATTTTATGGAAATAAGTCCATTATGTTTGCAGCTGAATTCCAAGTCCCATGGGTTGTGGGAATGGGATTTTGCTATCAGTCGATCTCTCGATCGTCAGTATCCTCCCATACTGGAAAGAAGATTCATAATCAAATGGTAGAAGAATTTCCAACCAAGTGAAAGATTATCAATAAGTAACATTAGCCGATGGCTTATCACTTATGATAATCCCAAACAATTTCCTAAAGCAGAAAAGACTTCAGCTTCTCCATCTTCAAGCAGAACTCCTAGTAAGAAAGAATTAAAGAAAAAATTATTGGAAGAATTATCTCAGCTAGGAAACTCAGATGAAGAAGATATCAGTTTATCACAGCCCAGACCAACAAACTAGATATGCTTGCAAGAAGCTCAAGACCCATATGAAGATTACGACATAATGTAATCTATCATATGACAGATCAGGCCTTATCTTTCATGCATATGAATCTCCGGCCTTATCTTTAGGAAGGCGCTTTCATGCATGTGAAGCCCCAACCTTATCCTCAGACAGGCGCGTTCACACATGTGAAGCTCCTCAGCACAGATGACAAGACATCCCAGCAACCGCACAGATGGCCAGACATCTCAGCAACATTGTCAGCCATAATTCACGCATAATGACTTGACATCTCAGTAGCCACTTTCGGTCATAGTTCACACATGTGAAGCAAGATGACAAATGACTTAGCAGCCACTATCAGCCTCGACTCATACATGTGGAACCCCTCTAGTACAACAATTAGAGCATTATTATGGAAAGTAACTCAAAAGTAGCCATTCATGTGCTGTAGTGCTCAAAGGATAGCCAGCTATCCTAGATCCAGCCACTTTTCGGATTTCAACTCAAGTGAAGTCCGCACTGATTGCCCTGGACTCCAACCAGAGTGAAGTCCGCACTGATTGCCCCAGACTTCATCCAGTCTGAAGTCTGCCATGTTTGTCTATAAAATGGATAGCCTCGGCTTGTGAGAGGCATCCGCATCCATCCAGATACACATCCTCAACCAGTAGGAACTTAACTTAGGGATCCATATCCCCGTCAGAACCCAGATACAATCCCAGACTCTTTCAGACCAAACATCCATACCCATCAGCCAGCATTCAGATAGAAACCAGAACCTTGATCCTTCATGATGAACCAGCATCACCTACTAGACTCATTAACCAGTCCTCAACCTCCAGTCCTCATCTACCTCATCAACCAGTCCTCAGCCTCCAGTCCTCACCTACTTTATCTACCATACTTCACCTAACCACTCCTTCCACTGCCTATAAATACCATGACTCCGCACCAACATGGACACACCTCCACATCACACCCCAGTTTGAGATAGCCATTCCCGATCCTTCCCTCCGAAATGGTATCAGAGCCAGTTGGTGCGTAGGAACTCTCTCTCTCGACCCACCTTGCTCGAAGAGGGGCTCTCCGCCTACGTGCTGTGAAGCAGCTCTGGTAGGTACTATTATGCGAGCTTGGAAAGGGGCATAATAGTATCAGAGCTACCAGCCTTATACCCTGTTGACCCGGACTTAGTCGGGCAAAAGTATCACCGGGGTCTCTCGCTTATGACATATGTGGTCAACGAAGCAGGACTCTCTGACCGGTGATATGGTCGGTTCCGTAAGACGTGGGCCACCGGAAGATTAGGGGGTACATGATCCTGGTGACGGGCATGTTCGCATGGGATGCGGCATGGCTCAAGTGTGGGGATTATGGTATCAGAGACAAGTTTGGCTAATCTTTTCTATCAAGAGCCAATTTTGGCTACCACCCTGTCAAGGACAGCTATGGCCAATCTCTTGTAAACCTCAGTTTTAGTTGTAAGACTTCAATTGTATGTTTTTCAAATTCAATACCAGTTATCAGTTTATGTGCATTTCTGTGCAAATTTTAATATCAGTTTTCAGATTTTCTATCAGTTTTACTCTTTGAAATATGTTGTTAAAAAATTTCTCCGAGGAGGAAGTATGGATTCACGATGCTTTTTGTTTTCATAAAATTTTCTCAATGTTTTAAACAAGGACTTGGTCCAAACACAAAGGAGGTTAGCACCAGTTGGCACCACTCCTTTGGTAGAAGTCAATGTTGTTAGGAAACACTGATTCCTAAGTTTTAGATCCCATTATGTGGAAGAACACTAGTTAGCGGGCTTCTTAGTTCGCTTGTCCATTCTTAGAAGGAAACATTGGAAAGAGTAAGGTTGTTGGTAAGCGTAAGACCGTTGGTAAGCGTAAGACCTGTGAAGAGAAGGCAGTGTTTTCGGCAGTAATCCTATCATTCCTAAGACCAAAATGGACAAGATAATTAAGAAATTAACTAAGGTTCAGAAACTTAGTGAGATAGAAAAGCTATAAAATAGTGGATCCAAGAACCAAGACTTAGACCAAGAAGAAGCCATAAACATACTGACCTAGTCAGTATCCAGAATCCAAACAGACTTAGCAAATAAGAAAATTCCAGATGTTAAGTACAGTCAGATCTATAAGATAGGAAGCTTCAACTTCTTCAAAGAATGCAGAATTAAGACCGTAGAACATAATCTACCCATTAGACTAGAAAATGGTCAAACTAGCATCAGTCTTTTCAAAGACAAAGACCTTCAGTCTTCCAGCACTAAGTACAAGTATATACATGTAGCAGCAGTCCAGGTTGCTATCATTCCAAACCATAGGCTAGGCCTAAACAAACCCATATTCATTGCCCTCAAAGATGGATGATTCCATGAGGCAAAAGATGTAGCCCTTAGTGTCAGCAGCACTAATGTCGGTTGGGGACCAATTTACTTTGAAAATTACCCTAACCTTAGTATAGAAATAGATAGAGCCATCAAGGACTTTTTAGTCATAGACATTAAAACCTCAGGTTACAAAAACATAAACCCAAGGTTCAACCCACTCAGTATAGTCTATAGAATAGTCTACAAATGATGACAATTAGAATCAATTCCAAAGGAATAAAGAAAACTCTGAAAGGACAAACCTTATTCCTGGCAACAGATGAGAAACATCAAGAATGGTACCGCAGATGTACGATTGAGAAAATGTTAAAATCAAGAACAATTGGATACTAGAACAGATCCAACCACCCAGAAAATCAGTAAACAAAAACCAAACAGTTAATTAAATCATGCAAGATGATAAAGGAAACGTCAGCTATAACTTCAGAAGGTCCTACAGTTTAAGGACACCCAGAATTGAATTAGAAGAAGCTAGTAGCACTAGCACCATAAACCTGAAACTTAAGGGAGTTGACTTAGAAACCAACATCCCAAATCTATATTATGAGAACTCAGACTATTCTCCAACCCATTCATAGATTATAGATAAAATTCCAAAATAACTAAACATGATCTCAAAGAAATTTGAGATAAATAAAGAACTAATCAGAAAGGATTCTCTGTCAGAACAAAACAAGGACAAAGTTAAATGGCTTTGGGAAGCAACAAGTCCAGAAGAAAGAGAATATTTAAAACAAGAATATTACAGTTATATGAATTCAGAAGAAATGGAAACTCCTTATTTTACATGGCTTGAACGAGTATGCAAATAAGAAAATTACATATAAGTATCCTTTCAAGACATTAGAAGTGATTTGGAAAACCACAGATAACAGAGAAATCAACTCAGAACATATTCCTCTAGAGGAATGTCAGATCAGTTACAAAAATTAGACATTGATTGCTTCTCCAATGAAGCATCTCAAATCAGACAATGAACAACCAAAACCAATTGGCAACCAATAGTGAAATTAGAAAGATTGTCCAACAGAACAATTATAGTAATCAGCTTCTACATACCATGTTAGACCAGTTAAACCGAATAGAAAAAGGCCTTACCAAGGAATCCAGAGATTCCAAGATAATTCAAGAAATAAAAATGCAGAAACCTATCTTCGAGATAGACAACAGTTGGGCAAAAGGCCTTAGAAGTAAAGAAGATAGGATCGTAGATCAGTTAACCCATAGACTCAAAGGAGTTAGGTTAAGCATGATATCAGCTCAGAATCAGATTAATAAAATCAAAAACGAAGAACAGACCTATTACAAAACCCAAAAGGATTATTATCTTAGACAAACACCTCCAGATATCCAGTTTAAGGAAAGAAAGAACTTTCGAGAGAAGTCTATATTGGTGATGGAGTTTATGAATGAAACATAGACGGTATGTCTGAATGAGAAACTTGGAACCTTCGGTTAGAAATGATCATGGCCGTAGGAGCCTTAAGAGCCAACAAAACTTCAGAAGAAAACAACATAAAAATCCTAGTGCAAGGTTTCACCGGACAACTAGAAGGTTGGTGGAACAAATACCTTACGCATCAGGATAGAGAAAATATAATAACCAGTAGAAAAATCATAGTTAAACCAAACTCTTCAGAAACCACAGAAGAATCAAATGCAACAGAAACCTTAATTAATGCCATCGACAGGCATTTCCTAGGATGGAAAGATCGGAAACAAGAAAGCAATAGAATGCTTTTAATGAGACTAAGATGTTCCAAAATGCAAGATTTCAGATGGTACAAAGATACTTTTCTTTGTAGAGTTTTGGAAAGAGAAGACTGCAAGTCTCCTTTCTGGAAAGAAAAGTTTATCTCAAGATTACCCAGTCTCTTCTCAGAAAAGGTCAATGAAGCTTTAACAGGAGAATGCAGAGGAAAAATTGAATGGAAAAATGTCACCTACGGAGACATTTGCAGTATCATTAAAAGAACTGCATTAAGAATGTGTATAAAAATGAAACTTCAGTCCAAACTCAGAAAGGATGAAGTTACCACAAAAAAGGAATTAGGAGGATTTTGTAAGTAGTATGGCTACGAAGTCCTAATTCCATCCTCAAAGAAGAAACAGAAGGTTAGCAGAAAACTAACATACCCTAGAAATTATAGAACTCGACCTAGTAGACAAGAAGAGTTCCCGTGATGGAAAAGAAAGAAACCCAAAAACCAAAACCCTAGAAAATTTTCTGCATGGGAAAAAAGGAAACAAAGATCCAAACCAAGGCAAGAAGGAACTCCTAGGTATGTTGATGTAGGTAGTAATACTGAAGGCTGGTTGAGGAGGCTGGTTGGTATGAGGCTGGTTGAGGAGGCTAGTTGAGGTTCTAAAATGGTGTCAAGTTTTTTGGATGCCCTCCACAAGCCGGTGGATATCCTTCTTAAAGACTGAGCCTTCGTACTTCAACTGGAATGAAATCTGAAATCCAGAGACTACAAAACTATGGGTAAGGATCCGAGTTTTGAAAACTAGGGACAGAGGTGTACTGATAACGGGCCATCTTTTGAGCACTATTGCACATGGACGGCAGCTTTTGAGTCATTTTTCATGACAGTGCTCGGATGACTGACACATGATAGTGACCTGGAGGCTGAGCTGTCTGAGGGTTGATGGGCATACTGAGTGCTGAGTGGTTATCGGCAGAGAGACTGGAGCTTCACATGCGTGAAACTACTGAGAGATGCCTTGAGGATAAGGCCTTGATTGTTGTCGGTAGAGTGTACTAACTGTTGGCAGAAGGACTGGAGCTTCACATGTGTGAACTGCTAAGAGATGCCTTGAGGATAGGGCGTTGATTGTTGTCGGTAGAGTGTACTGGCTGTTGGTAGAAGGACTAGAGCTTCACATGCGTGAACTGCTGAGAAATGCATTGAGGATAAGGCCTGATGACTATCGATGGAGAGTACTGACTGTCTGTAGGGTATGATGGATTACATTATATCGTAATCCTCATAAGGATCCTGAGCATCTTGCTAACATATCTGGTTTGTATGTGCTGGTTGTGATGATCCAATGTCTTCATCCTCATCTGAGTCCCCTAATTGGGTATTTCATCAAGTAATTTTTTCTTCAGTTCTCTTTTACCGAGAGTTTTGGTTGTTGATGGGAGAACCATACTTTTTCTGTTTTAGGAAATTGTCCGAGATTATCATAAGTAATGAGCCACTTGCTGATGTTATTGGCTGATAATCGTTCTCCAAATTGGAATTTTTCCACCACTTAATTCTAAATCTTCTTTCTAATGTTAAAGGGAACTGGTGGTCCAGGGATGGACAAATAGCCAAATCCCATCCCATAATCCATGGGACTTGGAATTCAACTGTAATCATTATGGATTTGTTTCCATAGAATGCTATTTTCAGGTTCTCGTGGAAATAATCTCATCTTTTCTGTGCTGATTCTGGAAATATGTCCTTGGTTAATCTAAAGTAAACCCACCATTGATGAGTCCAACTCATGATTTTCTTATTGAATTTCTAACAGAAGCTGAAGAACCAGCTATGGATTTCATTTCTGTGCACATTCTTAGTGTCGTTCTTTGGATGATACTACAGATGTCTCCATAAGTAACTTTTTTCCCATTCAATTCTTCTTTTGCATTTTTTCTGTTAATGCCTCGTTTACCTTCTCCGAGAATAGGCTAGGTAATCCTGAGATAAATTTTTCTTTCCAGAAAGGAGATTTACAGTGTTCCTTTTCTAGAACTCTACAGAGAAAAGTGTCTTTATACCATCGGAAAGCTTGCATCTTTAGACACCTAAGTCTCATTAAGAGCATTTTATTACTTTCTTGTTTTCAATCTTTTGATCCTATAAAATATCTGTAGATTGCATGGATTAGGGTTTCCGTGCCATTACGTTTTTTTGAGGTTGCTGAGGAGTTTGGTTTAATTATGATTTTTCTGCTGGTTATTATCTCTATTCTTTCTTCCTGGCTGAGATATCTAGCCCACCATCCTTCTAATTGTCCAGAAAATCCTTGAAATAGTATTTTTATGCAGTTTTCTTCATCGTTGTTGGCAGCCCTCTAGGCTCCTACAGCCATGGTCATTTCTAATAAAAGGTTCCAAATTTCTCTTTTTGACATGTCGTCTATATTCAATTCATAGACTATATCGCTACTATAAACTTCTTTCTTAAAGTCTTTTCTTTCTTCAAACTGGATATCTTGAGGGGTTGGCCTAGGATAATAATTTTTCTGAGTATAATAATATGGTTATTTTTCATATTTCTAAATTTATTAATGTGATCATCTGATGATTCCTGAGCTAATATCATATTTAATCTAATTCCTTTAAGTTTACTTGTTAATTTATCTACGATCCTATCTTTTGCTTCTGAAATTTTTTTTACTAACTACTATCTATCTGGAAGATGGGTTTTTGCATCCTTATCTCTTGGATAATCTTAGAATCTTCAGGTTCTTTGGTGAGACTTTTTTCTATTCGGTTTAACCGACCTGACATTGTATGTAAGAGTTGGTTACTATAGTTATTCTGCTGGATTATCTAACTTCACTATTGGTGGCTAACTGATCTATTTGTTCACCTTCTGGTTTAAGATATTTTATAGAAGAGGCAATTATTGTCCAATTCTTGTAGTTAACTTGACATTCTTCTAAAGGAATATGTTCTGAGTTGATCTCTCTATTGTCAATGGTTTTTCAGACTATTCCTATGGATTTGAAAGGATATTTGTCCACAATTTCCTTTTTTGTACACATTTGTTCTAGCCATGTAAAATAAGGAATCTCTAATTGGTTTAGGTTCGCGAAACTGTAATATTCTTGTTATAACTTTTCTCTGATTTCTGGGCTTGTTTCTTTCCAAAGCCATCTGACTTTGGGTTTATTGTATTCCGCTAAGAATTCTTTTTTGATCTTATCCTTATTGATTTCAAATCTCTTCGAAATCATGTTTAATTGTTTTGAAATTTCATCCATCATCTGGGAGTGAGTTGGAGAATAGTCTGTGTCTTCATAGAATAGGTCTCGGACATTAGATTCCAGGTTGACTCCTTTGAGCTTTAGATTTCTGACACTTGTGCTGCTGACTTCTTCTATCTCTATATTAGGTTTTCTTAAGCTATAGGACCTTTTGAAGCTATAATTGACATTTCCCTTATCATCCTGTGTAATTTCATTAATCATTTGGTTTTGTCTAACTGATCTTCTAGGAGGTTGTACTTGTTTCAATGTCCAATTGTCTTTATTTCTACCTCCTTCCAATTATACATCTGGGGTATTATTGACTGGTGTTTACTATTTGTGGCTAGGAATAACGTTTGTCCTTTTGGAGTTTTTTTTATTCCTTTAGCATTTACTCTAGTTGTCATCATCTTATAAACTAATCTATATACTAAGCTAAGGGGATTAAATCCTGGTTCTATATTCTCATAACCTGATGTCTTAATCGATTACCAAAAGGTTTTTTATTGCTCTATCTATTTCTATACTGAGATTGGGATAGTTTTCAAAGTAAATCGGTCCCTCACTTATGTTGGTGCTAATGATGCTCAGTGCTACATCCTTGGCATCATGAAAGCGGCCATCCTTGAGGGCTATGAATATTGGTTTGTCTAAGCCCATTCTGTGGTTTGGGATAATAGCAATCTGGACAGCTGCTATATGAAGGTACTTAAATCTAGTTGTAAATGACTGGAGGTCCTCTTGTCGAAGTAGCCTAATGCTGATTTGACCATTTTCCAAACTAATGGGTAGACTGTGTTCTGTAGTCTTGATTCTATAATCTTCTATGAAGTCAAAGCTTCCTTTTTTATAAATTTGACTATATTTAATGGCTGGGATCTTATTATTTGCTAAGTCTGCTTCAATCTTGGATGCAGACTGGGTTAGTATGTTTATGTTTTCTTAATAAAAGTGATCTTTGGGGTCATTAATTCCTAGCTTTTCTTTCTCACCAGGTTTCTGAATCTTAGTTAATTTCTTGATTATTTTATCAATATTTCTCGTAAGGATGACGGGAATACTGCCGGGAACACTGCCCTTCCATTTGGGTCTTATGTTTACCAATGGTCTTACGCTTACTAACGTTTCCTCCTAAGGGTCTTATGGGCTAAAATAGCCAAGTTACTAACTAATATTCAGTTATCTGATGGGATTTTAAAGTTAGGATTTAATTTAGTAATCTCATCACCCAAGATAAAAATCTTTCAGACTAGAATCAGATTCTTAGGACACTATATCTTCCAGGGGACTATTAAGCCCGTTGAAATGTCAATAGAGTTCGCTGACAATTTTCCAGACGAGCAGAAGAAGAAAATATTAGAAATCATAATATCAGACAGTGAGGAAAACTCAAGTTCTATCTCAGAATATAGTACAATAGAAGACAAGATCAGGCTAATAGAAGAAGAAAGTGAGAGTTCTTCAGAAATAGAAGAATCATATTCGGAAGAGATAGATGGAATTAATCTATGTAAATGTACATAAAAACTCAAGATTAATATGATAAGAAACAATTAAAAAGAGCGACTTGCTCATCGATCTCATTGGAGAGATTGATGATCAAGAATTAAGGAAGGACTATATAGAAAAACTTAAGAAAGAATTACAACCTAGACCTAGGAAAGAAATATTAAGTCTACCTGAAATAATCAAAGAAAAAGAATAAGAAGAAAAAATTAGGGCAAATCCAATTTGCCAACGCAGAAAGGAAATTGAACAGATAAAACAGGAAATCAGAATACTAAAATCAGAGATAAGGGAACTAAAAACACGAACAAAGGAAAAGAGGTTCTCCAAGAAATAGAAACAGAAGCTAAACAAGATAATTATTTAAACAAAATCACGACAATAGAAACACAAAAATGGTATATTAAAATCACCTTAACCGTTGGAAATGAAAATAGAGAAGTTTGTGCCCTTGTCGATTCAGGGGCAAACATGAATTGCATGCCAAGAGGATTGTTCCCAAAAGGTGTTTATAAGAAAACATCAACAGACCTTTATATAGCAAACAATGAAAGCCTTGAAGTTAAATATAAAATCCCAAATGTACACATATGCCAAGAAAACATTTGCTTTAAAACAACCTTCATCATAGTCAATAATATTCATACAGCCATCCTAGGAACGCCATTCCTAACACTCCTTTATGGGATGGAGATTAATGAAGAAGGAATAACCCCTATGTTCTAGGAAAACCAATCACTTTTAGATTTATAAACCCCATCCAAACCAAAGAAGTTAGCCTACTAAAGGACCTCAGCATCCAAAAAATTCGGTCCTTAGAAAATAAGGAGCAACAACTTTTGAACCTTAAAGAAGAATTTAAAATAAGCAGAATAGAAAACCAATTACAGACAGAATTATGAAAAAATAAAATAAAAAAATTTAAGAAAAAATAGAAAAAGAATTATGTAGTCAAAACCACACAGCCTTTTGGAATTTAAAGAAACATTAGGTCTCCTTATCGTACATTAAGAATTTCAGAGAAACCAAAATTCCTACAAAGGCAAGGCCTATACAAATGAATCTAGAACTACTAGAATATTGCAAAAAGGAGATAGCAAGCCTCTTAAATAACAAACTTATCAGACCAAGTAAGTCTCCATGGTCATGCTTAGCCTTTTATATTCAAAAAGCTTCAGAATTAGAAAGAGGAACACCCAGACTAGTCATAAATTATAATCCTTTAAATAAAGTTTTAGAATGGATTAGATACCCTATACCTAATAAAAAGAATTTATTGTCTAGGCTATATAAAGCAAGAATATTCTCAAAATTTGACATGAAATCAGGATTTTGGCAGTCCAGATCACTGAAACAGATAGATATAAGACACCCTTTACAGTATCATTCGGACATTATGAATGGAACATAATGCCCTTTAGATTAAAGAATGCCCCTAGTGAATTTCAGAATATGATGTACGAAATCTTTAATCAATATACTCAATTTATAATTGTTTACATCGATGATGTCCTTGTCTTCTCAGAGGACCTAGGACAACATGTTAAACATATCAAGCTCTTTCATAACTTAGCAAAACAAAAATGGGTTAGTAATCTCAGCACCCAAGATAAAAATCTTCCAGACTAGAATCAGATTCTTAGGACACTATATCTTCCAGGGGACTATTAAGCCCATTGAAAGGTCAATAGAGTTCGCTGACAATTTCCCAAACGAAATCAGGCAAAAACCCCAACTGCAAAGGTTTCTAGGATGCATAAATTATGTAGAAGACTTCATTCCAAATATTAGAATTATCCTAGAACCCTTGTATGCCCAACTTAGGAAAAGAAAAACCAGTTGGACAGAAAAAGAGACACAAGTTGTTAGAAAGGTAAAAGCCTTAATCAAAACTCTTCCTTGCCAAGGGCTACTCGATCCGGTAGCCTTGGTAATCATAGAAATAGACGTTTCAAACATAGGATTTGGAGGAATCCTCAAGTAGAAGATCAAAGATAAAGAAACCTTAGTTAAATACCATTCAAGAATCTGGAATAATGCCCAAAAAAATTACAGCATAGTAAAAAAAGGAAGTTTTAGCAATCGTCTCTTGTATTCAGAAATTTCAAGATGATTTGTATTTCAAAAAGTTTCTACTCAGAATTGACTGTAAACCAGCAAAAGAAATCCTGGAAAAGGATATTAAAAATCTGTTTCAAAATAGATTTTTGCTAGATGGAAAGCGGTTTTATCCGTATTTGATTTTGAAATTGAATTTCAGAAAGGAACAGAAAATTGTTTGGCAGACTTTCTGAGCCAAGAATTTCTTACAGGAAAACCAAGATGTCAGATAAACCCCGGACCAAATCCTCTTATGCCAAACAAATAACCTTGGCACCCTTCTCAACACTTGCACCTCTGAGTAACCGATACACAGTCTTAGCATCACTCTCTCAAAGTTACTCCCAAGTCACCCAAAAATGGTCTCCTCCAATATTACACCCGAACAGATCAAATCCAGCCCAAGCAAACAACCTTCTTTTAACCCTTATTTCAGTAAAAACTGCTCCTTGACAGTCACACAACTAGAAAAGGATGAAGTAGATGACACCAAAACCCTAAACTATTCAGAATTTTCCCCTCAGTCAATAAAAAAATTGTCCAGTATCATCTACCTAGAGGTTACCAAAATCCCTTGAAGACTCAAGAGTATTATGAATTTATCCTCGTAGATACAGACTCAGCAGATGTGACCCATAACCAAAACAAAAGTCAGAAACAGTAGCCTACTCCAAGTGTAAAATCAAAAAATTCATTACAAAAGAAGAATGGGGAAACCCATACAAAGCCAGAACATTTTTTCAGAGGTATTCACCCCCTCAGTATAACTACTTCGACTATCAAGAAGCATGGTATAAAGCATTCTACCTCTGACCCACAGACCATAGCTGGTTCTTCAGCTTCTATCAGAAATTCAACAAGAAAATCCTGAGTTGGACTCATCAATAGTGGGTTTACTTTGGATTAACCAAGGACATACTTCCAGAATCAGCACAGAAAGGATGGGATTATTTCCACAAGAATCTGAAAACAACATTCTATGGAAACAAATCCATAATGTTTATAGTTGAATTCCAAGTCCCATGGATTGTGGGATGGGATTTGGCTATCAGTCCATCCCTGGACCACCAGTTCACTTTAACATTAGAAAGAAGATTTAGAATTAAGTGGTGGAAAAATTTCCAATTTGGAGAACGATTATCAGCCAATAACATCAGCAAGTGGCTCATTACTTATGATAATCTCGGACAATTTTTTAAAACAGAAAAAAGTATGATTCCCCCATCAACAGCCAAAACTCTCAGTAAAAGAGAACTGAAGAAAAAATTACTTGATGAAATATCCCAATTAGGGGACTCAGATGAGGATGAAGACATTGGATCATCACAACTAGCACTTTCAAACCAGATATGTTTGCAAGATGCTTAGGATCCTTATGAGGATTACGATATAATGTAATCTATCATACCCTACAGACAATCAGTACTCTCCATCGACAGTCATCAGGCCTTATCCTCAAGGCATCTCTCAGCAATTCATGCATGTGAAGCTCCAGTCCTTCTGCCAATAGCCAGTACACTCTACCGATAGTAATCAAGGCCTTATCCTCAAGGCAACTCTTAGCGGTTCACGCATGTGAAGCTCCAGTCCTTTTGCCAACAGTCAGTACACTCTACCGACAGCAATCAAGGCCTTATCCTCAAGGCATCTCTTAGTAGTTCATGCATGTGAATCTCCAGTCTCTCTATCGACAACCACCCAGCACTCAGTATGCCCATCAACCCTCAAACAGCTTAGCCTCTAGGTCACTATCATGTGTCAGTCATTCAAGCACTGTCATGAAAAATGACTCAAAAGCTGCCATCCATGTGCAGTAGTGCTTAAAAGATGGCTTGTTATCAGTACACCTCTGTCCCTGGTTTTCAAAACCCGGATCCTTACCCATAGTTTTGTAGTCCCTAGATTTCGGATTTCATTCCAGTTGAAGTCCAAAGGCTCAGTCTATAAGAAAGATAGCCTTCGGCTTGTGGAGGGCATCCGAAAACTTGACACCATTCAGAACCTCAACCAGCCTCCTCAACTAGCCTCACACCAACCAGCTTCCTCAACTTACCATCAACCTCCAACACCTTCCCTCAGTAGACCATCAACCTCCAACATCATCCCTCAGTAGTGGTCAGCCTGAGAAATGGTATCAAAGCCAAACCCAGGGATTTAGTCCGTCATCTTTTGTAAAACAGTTATATCTTAGGGTTGGCCATGGCTGACCCTACTGGACTCAGTCTTAGGGTGCCGACCGGGGTCGGGCTTGGAGTGTTGATGCTTGGGATTGGCTGTGGCCGACCCTGCTGGACTTGGTCTTTGGGTGCCGATCGGGGTCAGGCTCGGAGTGCCGATGCCACAGCTGACCCTACTGGACTCAGTCTTTGGGTGCCAACCGGGGTCAGGCTCGGAGTGCCGACGCTTGGGGTCGGCCATGGCCGACCCTGCTGGACTCGGTCTTTGGTGCCAATCGGGGTCAGGCTCGGAGTGCCGACGCTTGGGGTCGGCTGTAGCCGACCCTATTGGACTCGATCTTTGGGTGTCGATCGGTGTCGGGCTTGGAGTGCCGATGCTTGGGGTCGGCCGTGGCCAACCATGCTGGACTCGGTCTTTGGGTGCCGACCAAGGTCGGGCTTGGAGTGCCGACGGTTGGGGTCGGCCACTGCTGGACTCGGTCTTTGGGTGCCGACCGAGGTCGGGCTTGGAGTACTGACGCTTGGGGTCGGCCATGGCCGACCCTGCTGGACTCGGTCTTTGGGTGCCGACCGGGATCAGGCTTAGAGTGTCGATGCTTGGGGTTAGCCATGGCCGACCCTGCTGGACTCGGTCTTTGGGTGCCGACCGGGGTCGGGCTTGGAGTGCGTAAACAGTACACTTGAACACATCTTTGTTAATTAAGAGAAGATAAGATATACAAGACTTGTCTTGATTTCAATGAGATAAGAGGGTGAGGTACTCGAACCTAAACTAGTCAGTTGTATACATCATTGACAGTATTGGCGGAGGTTATACGAGTTTCAGGTTCGATGGAGTATAACCCCATCAAATCCTTTGATTCGGTATGCTCCTCGGTACAGAGTCTTCGTGATCCGGTAGGGTCCCTCCCAATTAGGAGATAACTTGCCTCCTTCGGTCGGCTTCGAAACTTCTACTCTCCTAAGGACCAAATCCTCAGAGAGGAATGTCTTGGAGTGGACACGAGCGTTATAGTACTTGGCGGCTCTTTGGTGGTAGGCCGCCATTATAAGTCGCGTCCGATCACATACCTCTTCGACGAGATCAAGGTTGGATCGCAGTTGGCTCAGGTTGTCCTCCTCGCTGAATGATTCCACCGGAGGACTCGGCATGCCGATCTCCACAGGGATGATAGCATCGGACCCAAACATAAGAAAAAAATGGGTCTCTCCCATGGGAATCCGAGGTGTCGTGTGGTAGGCCAACAGCACGTTGGGGAGCTCATCCGCCCATCTTCCTTTGAAATCATCAAGCTACGTTCTGAGCCCTTGAAGGATAGTGTGATTCATTACCTCGGCCACTTCGTTTGTCTGTGGATGGGCTACTGAGGTGAACCACTGGCGGATGCCCAACTCAGTGCAGAATTTACTAAAGGGGGCGTTGTCGAACTGTCGGCCATTGTTGGTGATGAGGGTATGGGGTATCCCGAATCAGCAGATAATGGACCTCCAGAAGGACCTTACCTTGCTCTCCGTGATCTTGGCCAGTGCCTCGGCCTCCACCCACTTGGTGAAGTAGTCGATGGCGACGAGTAAAACCTTTGCTAACAGGAGCTGGGGGGAATGGTCCTAGGATGTCCATCCCCCACTGGGTAAAGGGCCACGAGGCCGACAAGGGGCTTAGCTTGGAGGTCGGCTGCCACTAGATGCCGGCGTGTCGTTGGTAGCTGTCGCACCTCCAAACCAGCTCGGATGCATCCCCTTTTGTAGTAGGCCAATAGTACCCTTGGCGCAAGGCCTTGTGCGCCAGTGCCCTGCCCCCCAGATGGTTCTCGCAGATGCCTTTGTGGATCTCACGGAGTATGTAATGAGCATCCGCAGGGCCGACACACTTCAAGAGTGGGTGGGAGAAGGACCTGTGGTACAATTGCCTGTCCAACACCAGGAACCTGGGGGCTCGTCGCTTGAGCAACTTGGCATCCGTAGGGTCATCAGGAAGAATACCGTCGGTGAGAAACCGAACGTAATCTTCAGCCCACGCGGGCTTTGAGTCGATCGGTAGGACCTCTGCAGCCTCGATGCTTGGGACCTTCAGATGCTCCACATATGTCCTCCCCAGGGCTTCGTCGGCCGACGTGGCAAGGCAGGAGAGTGCGTCAACCCTAGCATTCTCGCCCCTAGGAATATAACCGGCACTGAAGTGAGCAAAATGCGAAGCTTGCGCTCGGACCTTACCTAAATAATGGGACATGGTGGCATCCCTGGCCTCGTACTCCCAGCGATTTGCATGGAGACAAGTTAGGAGTCCATGAAGTCTCTGAGGCGTTCTACCTTGAGTTCAAGGGCGACTCTCATTCCGGCCAGTAGGGCTTCATACTCGGCTTGATTGTTGATGGCAGGGAAGAGGAAACGAAGAGCATACTCCACCACCATTCCATCAGGATTTGCCAGTATGAGGCCCGTTTCGCTTCCTTGGGAGTTCGATGCTCCGTCCACATGGAGGATCCTCTCCTCGACCCAAGTGCACTCAACCAAGAAGTCTGCCAAGACTTGTGATTTCATGGCCAACCTTGGTCGGAATGTCAGGTTGAACTCCGCCAGCTTGAGTGCCCACTTTGCCAGCCGACCGAAGGTGTCAGGACGGGATAGAATTACCTTCAATGGCTGGTCCGAGAGTACCACGATCGGATAGGCTTAGAAGTATGGACTGAGACGTTGAGTGGAGACCATTAGTGCGAAAATAATCTTCTCGATGTTGGTATTCTTGGTCTCCGCATCGTGAAGCACTTTGCTGGTGTAGTAGATTGGTCTCTCTGTTCCGTCGGGATCCACTAGGATAAGGACCGACCTGACCACCTCAGCGGAGGTGACAAGATACAAGAAGAGGTCTTCTCCTTCCATGGGCTTTGATAGCAGTGGTGGGGTCGACAAGAACATTTTCAGCCCCTCGAAGGCCTTCTGACACTCCTCCGTCCACTCGAAGCCATTCACCTTCTGCAGTGCTCTAAAGAAAGGCAAGCACCACTCGGCCGACCTCGAAAGGAAACGACTTAAGGCCGCCACTCTCCTGGTCAGACGCTGCACCTCTTTCTTATTGGCCAGAGGCCTCATGTCCAGGATGGCGCGGATCTTGTCTGGGTTTGCCTCAATCCCCCGCTAGGTCACCAAGAAACCCAGGAATTTATCCGCCGCTACTCCGAAGGCATATTTGCGGGGATTGAGTCTCATCTGGTACCGACAAAGGTTGTTTAAGGTTTCCGCTAGGTCAACGATGTGGTCCCCAGTATGGACGCTCTTTGTTAACATATCATCCACGTATAACTCCATGTTGCATCCAATCTGACCCTCAAAAACTTTGTTTATTAACCTTTGAAATATTGCTCCAGCAATCTTCAGCCCGAAGGGCATCACCTTGTAGCAATAGACTTCCTTCTCTATCACAAAGGAAGTGGCTTCCTCATCCGACGGGTCCATCTTGATTTGGTTGTACCCCAAGAAGGCGTCCATAAAGCTTAGGGTTTCGTAGCCGGACATGGTGTCCACCAGCTGGTCGATCCTTGGTAGAGGAAAGCTGTCTTTGGGACATGCCTTGTTCAGATCAGTGAAGTCCACGCACATCCTTCAGCTTTCGTTGTCCTTGCAGACCATCACCACGTTCGCTAGCTAGTCCAGATAGTGGGCCTCTCAGATGTGACCGGTAGCGATCAGCTTGCCAACCTCCTCGTCGATAGCCCTTTGTCGCTCGGGAGCAAAGCTTCTCTTCTTCTACCTGACTGGTCGGCATTGTGGATTGATGTTGAATTGGAGGGTAATTACCTCTAGTGGCACACCAGGCATGTCCGCTGCCGACCAAGCAAAAACATCTGAGTTGGCACAAAGAAAGGCGAGTAATTGGCCTCTCGCCTCGTTAGGGAGGAGTCCTTCCACTCGGACCATCCTTGTCTGGTCCTCCCCAAGTGGAAATGTTAACAGATGCTCAGCCGGCTCCCCCCGCCTCTCCACCTCTCTGGGGTCTAGCAACTCAGACACCGATGGTGCGACCACAGTCTGCAGACTGGAGGCTGCATGGTAGCAAGATGGTGCTCGGCTCCTCTCCCCACGCATCTCCCCCACTCCTCGATCAATGGGAAACCTGACTAGTAGCCTCTTGGTAGAGATGACGGCATCCAAGAGGTTCAGGCCGGGTCGTCCGAGAATAGCATTGTAGGCCAAGGGGACCCGAATGACTAGGAATTTGATGAGGATGGTACTCTGTTGTGGCAGTGTTCCAGCCGTGATGGGTAAAGTGATTTCTCCCTCCACTCTAACCGAGTCTCTAGGGAAGCCCATTAAGGGCGTGGTCACAAGCCGAAGAGATTCAGGGGATAAATTCATTCGGACAAATATATCATAACAAAGAACGTCAACCGAGCTTCCACTATCAACAAGCATCCTTTGTACATGGTGTTTTGCGATCATCATTGATACGACGATGCTATCATTATTCGGATTATCTACCTCCTCTAGATCTTTCTCGAAAAAGGGAACAAAATCCAACCCCCCGGCCTCCCTGGCCTCTTAGCAACACCACCTGCCCCCCAGGAGATCATGGCTATCATCTTCTCGGTAGGAGCATTATTGATGCCGAGTGGAGCAAGCGGAGGTCCCGATGGGCCTAGGACAACTGGGTTTTCCCTCTAGATGAACTTGCTGAGGTAGCCACGCTGGATGAGGTCCTTGATCGCCTTCTTTAGCTGGTGGCAGTCCTCGATGTCGTGGCCGTGGTCTCGGTGAAAACGCAATACAAATTCTTATTGTGGGTAGCTCCAGGCTTTAGGGGGCAGGGCACTGAAAGTACACCCCACCCTCGATCTCCATCAAGATATGAGATATAGGGGAAAGCAGAGGGGTGAAGGGTCCTTCCCTCGGGGCAAGGGCCCGTGGGTGGTTATCTGGCCTGCAGGGTGGCTCGGGTCGACGAGGCGGTTCGGCTCTCCTGAGATGAAGTTTCTCATGCTCTTGGCGGGTTTGTTTCTTGTTGGATCCTCCATTGGCCTCCCTTCAGGATGAGTCTACCTTATCCGCGTGAATGTATTTCTGCGCTCGGCCTAGCAACTCGGCATAGGAGCCTGGGGGCTTCTTGTCAAGTGTGTTAGCGAACCGGGAGGGATGAAGACCTCGCTTTAAGGCCAGCATGGCCACAGAGTCATCAAGGTTGTAGACCTCCAGGGCAGCCTCCTTGAACCGAGCCATGTAGTCCCTCAGTGACTCGCCGCTCTTCTGTTGGACGAAGAATAAGCTGTCCACCACGCATGGGATCCTGCGGCATGGGTCGAAGTGTGTGAGGAATGCCCGCTCTAACTGCCGGAAAGAGTTGATGCTTTGAGGCGGTAGCTGAGAATACCATGCATGAGTAGCCTTCCGAAGGATGGTCAGAAAAGTGATGCAGAGGAGAGCATCGGTCACCCCTGGACCTGCATGAGGACCTTGTAGCTTTCTAGATGGTCCAGGGGGTTTGATGTACCATCGTAGGGATCCAGCTGGGGAACACAGAATCAGTTGGAGATTGGTTCATCCATGATGCAACGAGATAGTGGTGGGCGACTATCGTAATCTGCCTCTGGTTGGTTGGTAATCCAGCGACTGAGCTCCGCTAGCCGCTGGTGGTACTGCTCCAGCCGTTGCTCGGCCCGATGAGCAACCCTGCCATCGAATGATCCCTTCTAGGAAAATCCTGAGGATGGGGAGGGGCTATGGCGGTGACGGTGGGCCCACTCTGGCTCTTTCCCGGGTCGCCGCTTGCAAGAACTGCCAGAATGATGGGAAGAGGACCGAGGCCTCTTAAGGCCTCCCGATGATGACATCGGGGTGAGGCACGGCGGCGGTGGACCCCCCCGTAGGGGATACCTCCCGCGATTCGACTGCTGGGTGAGCTGGTCCGCCTCCGCGCTCAGCGGAGGTTGCACCGGGTGCGGCAGCGCTATCATGGGTTGCTGCTAAAGTTGATGGACAGTGGCCACGAGAGACTGAACTTGCAAGGCATGTGTCGTGACTCAGTCGTCCTAGGGTGGGGAGGAGGAGCTGGGAGGCTAGCCTGGGAAGTAGGGAAGCCGATCTTCGGCCGCTCTGGTTCCCGGTGGTGCCCCCCAGCATGGCTGGTAGAGATCTCATGGGCTTGCATTACTACCATCCTTGCTTGGTTGGAAAAAATGGGGGGGCGGGGGGGGGGGGGGGGGGGGGGGGGGGGGGGGGCTGCTAGCTTTGAAGGTATTTTGCTCCCGTAACTCCGCTTGCTCTTCCCCTACCTGTCGTGCCAATCTGATATCGCCAAATAACTCGTCTCAAACATCGGGTTAATGGTGATGATCTGATGAGGGGCGAGGGAGGTTTGGTTGTTCTGCTTCTCCTCTTCTCTGGGTGAGAACCCTGCAAAGAAGTCTCTGGAGGCCGGTTGCTCCGGTTGGGAACCTCCGACGATCAAGTCAGTCACTCAGGACAATAGTAGAATGAGCTAGAAAGGCTTCTGTTTAGAACTTGGGGTTCGGATCCCCTTCACTATGAGTGAGGGGCTTTTATACCTGTTCGAGGGACCTTCTACCCCTCCTGGAAGATCGCTGAGTTCGAGGCATCATCGTTAGCGGAGGACAGATGGCAGGTGGTAGGGTTAATGGGGGACAAGCCCCTGAGGCTGTCAGAGATGCTCGGGCATGCCACCCTTCTACCGGTCGTGGCGTCATAGGCGACAAGCGAGCCCGAGCGACGTTAGGTGGCGCTGGAACTGATCATGGTCGTACAAGGTCACAGGGGGAGAGTGGGCTGAACGACAGTTGCAGACGTCAGCCGGCCCATGCGGGATCCCCGAGGCCAAGGCACAGCAAAGTCTGAGGCTTGAGCTGAGATCGAGGCCGACCTGAGTCCAAGGCCGAGTCAAGGCCGAGGCCGACATGAGGACCGAGGCTGACTGGGGCTGAGCCAACACGAGGTCCGAGGCCGACTAGGGCCGAGCCAACACGAGGTCCAAGGCCAACTAGGCCCGAGCCGACATGAGACCGAGGCCGATTGGGTCTGAGGCTGACACGAGGTCGAGGCTGACCGGGGCTGAGCCGGCCAATGACAAGGATGACCTTTGGCCAGGTCCTCTCGGGCTTGATTCTTATCAAAGATGGCGTTCACCTCTTGTTTGTCTGCTTCTGACGGGATTTGATCAGCTACATCAACAGGATTGGATATTATACTACATTTTAATATAAAAACGTAGTATAAATGTATTAAAAGACTATATTTTTTATCTTTTAACTACAATTTCTGATAAAATGTAGTCTAAATATATTTAAAGACTATGTTTTATTGACTTTTAACTATATTTTCTGATAAAAATATAGTCTAAATATATTTAAAGACTACATTTTTGAACTTTTAACTATAATTTCTAATAAAAACGTAGTCTAAATGTATGTAAAGACTACTTTTTATTGACTTTAACTATATTTTTTGACAAAACATAGTCTAAATGTATTTAAAGATTATATTTTTTTACTTTTAACTATAATTTCTAATAAAAACTTAGTCTTTTGTACAGTTATAGACTATATTTTCTGATTAAAATGTAGTCTAAATATATTTAAAGACTACATTTTTTGACTTTTAACAACGTCTAAAAACGTAGTCTAAATGAGGGACTTTTAACTACACTCACATTTTTAACCATACTCACCTAGACTGCGGTTTAAAAAACATAGTCTATATAAAGACTACATTTTTGAGATGTAGTCTAATTAAAAAATCAGTGTAGTTGATTAGATCAAACTCAAAACCCATTTTAGATGCACCATTAAGGCGATCGGGTAGAGTACCATATCATTCAGACATATACTTAGGTTTCTTAGTTCAGAACAAGGATCCTATTGAGCTCGATGAGAACAACGAGGATCCAATCATCTATATGGATGCTATGCAAAGGACTGACTCCGATAAGTGGCCTGATGCCAAGAAATCCGAACTTGATTCTATGAAGGATAATAATGTATGGACATTAGTTGACCAACGTGAAGGGATAAAACCCATAGGGTGTAAGTGAGTTTTCAAGAGGAAAAGAGGCGCAGATGAAAAGGTAGAGACCTATAAAGCACATATGGTTGCTAAGGGGTACGTCAACGTTATGGTATTAACTATGATGAAACATTTTCTCCTATGGTAATACTGAAATCCATTCGAATTATGCTAGCCATAGCAGTACACTTAGATTATGAGATTTGGCGATGGACGTTAAAACCGCTTTTCTAAATGATAATTTAGAAGAATAGGTATATATGATACAGCCTGAGGTTTTATATTTGAAGATGAGTTTAAAGTATGCAGGCTACAGAAGTTCATTTATGGACTTAAACAAGCATCTAGGAGTTGAAACATGCGATTTGATAATGTGATCAAATCTTATGGCTTCATTAAGAATAAAGAAGAAACTTGCATCTATAAATTCGCTAATAGTTCTGTTATTGTATTTCTTGTATTATATGTGGATGATATTCTTTTAATCAAAAATAATATCCCTACATTACAAGGAATAAAGATATGGTTATCATCACAATTCTCTATGAAAGATCTGGAAGAAGCATCCTAGATCCTAGGGATGAAGATCTATAGAGATAGATCTAAGAGGATGCTTGGTTTATTCCAATCCATGTACATTTATATCGTGCTAAAGAAGTTTAACATGAAGAATTTTAAGAAAGGCTATCTCCCGATATGCCATAGAATTAATCTTTTCAAGAAAGATTGTCTGACAACTCCTAAGAAAAGAGAGCATATGAGTCAAATTTTGTATGCTTCGGTAGTGGGAACAATTATGTACACCATGACATGTACAAGACCAGACGTCGCATACTCACTATGAGTAGTGAGTAGATACCAGTCTAATCTAGGAGAAAAACACTGGCAAGTTGTTAAGACAATCCTTAAGTATTTGCGAAATACTAAGAACCAGTGGTTAGTCTATGAAGAGTCTGATTTAAAACTTGTGGGATATACTAATTTTAATTTTCAATCAGATCATGATGATAGCAAACGTATGTCAAGTTCCATGTTTATCCTGAATGATGGAACTGTCTATTAGAAAAGTTTCAAGCTGCACATAGTGACAAATTCAGTGTGTGAGACAAAGTACATCGTTGCATCAAATGTTGCGAAAGCTATGTGACTGCGAAAGTTTATCTTCGAGCTTGGAGTAGCACCTTCCATATATGGATCAGTCCTATTGTACTGTGACAGCACTTGTGCCATAGCTCAAGCGAAGGAACCACGAGCACATCAGCGCACCAAGCACATTTTGCGATGGTTTCATCTTATTCGAGAGATTGTAGAATGAGAAGACATAAATCTTCAGAAGATTGATGGAAAGAAAAACCTGAGCGACCCATTTACTAAAGCACTCAGCATCAAGGAGTTTGATGACTATAAATTGAAGATGGGTATTAGATACTGTAACGAGTGGCTTTAGGCTAAGTGAGAGTTTGTTGGGAATTGTATCCTAAAGCCAATCATTTGATGATTATGTTGATATAAATTGCATATAAATTAATATATTAAAAAAGTTATTTGGTAATTTATTCATTACAAAAACATCTTCTTAAAACTCCTAATGGAAATGAAGCCCTTAGGATTTTCTTTGTTACAATAAAAAAGGATTTATTTTTGAAGGTCCTCAAAAGTGTTCACAACCAAATGATATACTATGACAGAGCCATAGTACTATCAATTATAGGTCGTTGTATATCATATTTGTTGGCTGTCCTCTTAACCAAGGAGTGTAGAGACACTGGTATAACATACGGTGAAAGTGTAGGAGTGTAGAGACTCATTTTCGAATACTCTGCTGTCAAGAGTTGATCCGAGAAGATATGGGTATAAGTATCCTTAAGATCTAAGTATCCTTAAGACCTGAAGATCATAACTAGTGACTTGCAAGCAACTCACTGTACTTAGGTGCTGGACCACCTGAATTTATAATCCAGTTATGAAAGGTTACTGAGTGCAGTTAAGTACTTGTGGTAGTTCATTGTAGATCAAGATAAAATTTGACCTATCTTATTAGAAGGAGAAATGCTTGCATTTCAACTTAGCATGACCTTGTCCAAGGCACTTCATGTGAAGGTCACATGATCACTAAAGTTGAAATCACTTTATGAATTTGCTGTTTAAAGTTGATAGATTCTTAAGCCATCCTTAGCATTTGTGGTCAAAAGGATGAATTATACGGTAACCATTTCTAAAGGTTCTTAGAGTTTGCTCGGCAACTCTTCGACCTATCTGGACGTCGGGTTCTATTGCTAGATGAGCACATCGATTAGTATAGGAAATTATTCCTATGCTGTCGGCTTAGGTTCGAACCTAGAGAGTTACACGCATTAAAGTTTCCTAAGATGATCTATTTGCTGATCAATGATTGAGAATCATATCTGATTTAATTAATCAATTTGATTGATTGAATTATCTCAATTGGGTTAAGTATAAGTGAATAAGATTCAATTAGGTTTAAGTCTATTAGAAGGACTAATTAATTTTAAATATTGATTTAAAATTAGACTTGATTTGGATTTAAATAGATTCAGGACTAGCAAATTTGATTTGGGCTAGGACCATGATCTATGTGGGTTTAATCTAATAAATTCAAATCAGCTTAAACCAAAACCTAAACCCAAACCCTATGTGTGAAAAAGGTTTTCTCACATGATGATCTCATGAGAAATTAAATTCTCATGTCAAATTAATGTATAACTTTTAATCTTCTCCAAATGGTTCCCAAGTTTAAGGAAGATAATAAATTTTGCTAATTCCTAGCATATTCTTCTTTTCAAGAGCAATCCACACAACTCTTCATGCATTGACAAGTGTGTGAACTAATGTGCCTCTTTGGAAGAGCACTCCATATAACTCTTCGTGCATTGATAAGTATGTAAATTAATGTGCCTTTTTGAAAGAGTACTCTACACAGCTCCCCCTGCATTGACAAGTGTGAGAATCAATATGCCTTTTTGGTTTCCACGAAATGTCAAAATTCTACGTGTTAGATTCAATAGGCTAAAGGTTGAATTTTGCCTATAAATAGAGTTCGAACAGAAAATTCTGGTGTGATTCTGGTATTAGCAAAAGCTTGGTGGATCTTGGAGGAAGATTCAAGATCAGCAAAGTTTTTTTTTTGCGAGCTAGCACTCTCAAAAATTCGATCATTCGGGGACTTTGCATGGATGATCCTAGAGGCCGGACGTTGAATGGTTGTAGAGAGCAACGAATTAACCTATTTTTCTTAAGGTAAGTGATATGATCCTTCGATCTTAAGGCAGGATTCAAGACAAGCCGTATAACTTCTTATCATGATGATCAAAATATGATCTTGGTGATTTTATTTACATGCATAATTTAGATCAAACGATCATATAATAAAAGGCAAAGATATGATCTTGATGCATATTGGATAGATTAATATTTAAGCTTTAAGCTTTCACCTTGGTAATTGTTACTAAAATTTTAAAATATGCATGCCTTGAAGGTCATTCCTCCCTTCACCCCCTTGGCCCTTGCTCCCCCCCTGGCTCACCTCCCAGCCTCGGTCGCCCCGGCCGTCCCCCTGGCCTTAGCCCTAGGCCCCCACCCCATCCCTGGCCCCAGCCCCCCAGCCTCAACTCCTCGCAAATCGGCCCACCCGGCCCCCAGGCTCCCCTTGCCTAGCCCCCAGCCCCCCTAGCCCCACCCCCCCCCCCCCCCCCGCCCCTGGCTAGCACGCGCTACCCCTTGGCTGGCCCTTGCCATTGGCCATAGTGGCCCCCCTGGCCAGCGCACGTAGCCCCAATTGGTTGGCCTCCCCTTGGCCATAGCGCCCCCCACCCCCCTTGGTCGGCCCCCCCTTGGCCCTAGCCCCCTAATTGGCAGGGCCTTGTTGGCCCCCCTGTTTGGCCGGCCCATCGCCCCCTATTCGACCCCTAGCCTAGATAATCATGATTTTTTCAAATAATTTTTTAAGTGTTAGGATGCTAATTTCTTGTTTATTACTATCTGTCCGGCATGCCCTTGGTGCCCCCCTATTCGGCTGGCCCTTCACCAGGTAATCAGGGTTTTCCTAATTCTTTATAATTTTTTAAGTATCAAGATGCTAATTTGAGAGGTTATTGCTATATGTTTTGAAAAGATCTCCATATGTTATCAAGTGTTTTTAGAAATAATTTGTTTTCCTATTTTTGCAAACTAGAACTACAAATAAGTTAGACTATTTGCTTAGGTTCATAGAAAGCACAATGTTACCTCTGCCATGTCATGCAATAAAATTTAGTAGATATTAAAATATATTATGTTAGTGTTAGTTATATGCAATGTTATATATTGATTGTTGATTATAAAAGTTAATTATTTTTTATTAATATATTATATAATCTTAAAAAGAATAATTAGTAACCTTCGATTATTAGGAATAGTATCATCGAAATCAGATATGTTTGAACTTGAATATTAATACCAATATTGCTAATCCAATATTTATTTTAAAATATATATATTTTAGGTCATACATAATTATTTAAAATTGAATGTTGATCGCTTGTGGATGCATCAGAATGTTAAGGATAATTTTCTTAATCATGAATTTGTTAATGGAGTAGAAAATTTTATTGTATTTTTATGTAGTCAACTAGAGTGGATGGATGGATCCATAATCAGATATCTATGTAATCTAAGAAAGTGTGAGAATAAAGCTTATAAGGATGTTAATACAGTTAAAATTTTATTTTATAAAAAAGGTTTTTTTCTCGGTTACTACATCTAGTACTACCATGGAGAAATTGAGTTTAGGAAAAAATTAAGTAATCATGGGACAGATATAGTCTATGAAACATTAGAGAATTATAATGTGGCATCAAAAATATATTACATGGCATTTGAGAATTATAATCAACATGAAGAAATAGAGATGGATGCAGGGTTTTGGGCTTCAATCAAGGCATCTTTTATGAAGAACCAAATCTGAAAAGCCAATATTTCTATGATATGCTAGGTACTATAAATGAACAATTATGGCCTAGGTGTGAAAATCATTCGCGATTATCAGTAGCAACTTGGTTGTTGAACATTAAGGCTGAACATCACTTATCTAAAGTGACATTTGATTCGGTTGTCGGATTAATGAAAGAGATTCTGCCATCTGATAATATTGTTAGTGATACATTTTATAAAACAAAAAATTTATTGCACGGGCTTAGTTTATCTATTCAAAAGATTGACTACTACAAGAATAATTGCATGCTTTATTTGGGTGTAGCTGTAGATTTGTAGTTTTGTAAAGTTGTTGGTGAACCTTGATTTATGGCAGCAAGGAAAGTTCAACTAGGACGAGACCTATGGCTTTTAAAAAAATGTATTACTTTTCACTGGTACCCCATTTGCAAAGGATGTATCAATCAAAAATTATAGCTTTAGATATGAGATGGCATGCAGAACATGAAGAAGAAGAGGGTATTATGTGCCATCTGTTAGACTCTATTGCATGAAAATATTTTAATGATATGCATCCTCACTTTTCATATAAAAAAAGAAATGTCAGGCTTGCTCTATGCACAGATGGATTTTAACCATTTGGACAATCTGGACAGCAATACTCTTGTTGGCCACTAACTATAACTGTACTGAATTTATCCCCTGGCTATGCATGAAAGACTCTTCTATGTTTTTGATAGTGTCAGTACCAAGGCCATCAAATCCTAAAGAGAAGATAGATGTCTTTCTACAACCCCTAATTTTGAAGCTTAAATTATTATGGTCAGAAGGGGTTATGACCTATGATATTTCCTTGAAGTAGAATTTTATAATGAAAGCAGCCCTAATGTCGACAATTAGTGACTTTCTGGCATAAGTCATGCTTTCTAGGTGGAGCACTGCTGGCTGTTTAGCATGCCCTTATTGCATGAAGAATTCATATGCTTCATATTGTGCAGAACTGGTAAGCAATCATGATAATCACAAAAAGCTTCTACCATCTAGGCATCATTTTAGAAAAAATAAGACTTCATTTCTTAAGAACACAGTGATTAAGAAGGATGCACCACCATTTATGAGTGGGCAAGAAATATTAGATTCTATTGAGCAGTTGGGGTTAATGAATGTTTTCGAAGATGGTGCAGATGTTGTAAATGATCGGATATGTAGAAAGCATGGCTGAAGAAAAAAAGTATATTTTGGGAGTTGCCCTATTGGAGTACAAATCTAATTAAACATGTGATGTGATGCATATTGAAAAGAATTTTTTGATAACATTTTTATACAGTAATGAATATTTTGAAAAAAAATAAAGGATACTATTAAATCAAGAGAGAAACTTAATCAATATGTCGGCGTTCCAAACTTGCAAGATCAACTATTCATAAAAAATATCCAAAGGCTTGCTACACGCTTGATAGGAATTCGAAAGTAGTACTATGTGATTGGTTGAAAGGATTAAATTTTCTAATGGATATGCATCAAACATAGGTAGATGTGTGTACATGCATAAGTTAAGAGTTTTTGGTATGAAAAGCCATGATTGCCATGTCTTTATGCAGCAGTTGATGCCCATAGCATTTCGTAAATTACTGCCTACCAATGTCTGAAAAGCATTAACAGATATCAGTATATTTTTAAAAGAGCTAATAGATAGAGTTATTAGAACTAATGACATGGCAAGACTTGAAGAAGAGATTCCAATTATTTTATGCAAGTTGGAATGAATTTTTTCTCTAAGTTTTTTTAATTGCATGGAACATCTACTTATTCATCTAGCATACGAAGCTTGGATTGCTGGACCTGTTCAATATCGTTGGATGTACCCATTTGAGAGGTAACTTACTTTTCATACAATATCATTTTATAATGTTCACTAAATTGAGAATGAATTTTTTTTCTCTAAGTTTTTTTAATTGCATGAAACATCTACCTGTTCATCTAGCATACGAAGCTCGAATTGCTGGACCTGTTCAATATCGTTGGATGTACCCATTTGAGAGGTAACTTACTTTTCATACAGTTTCATTTTATAATGTTCACCAAATGAGTATCTTATTCTATTTTCAACTTTAATTGTTTAGGTACATGAAGAAATTTAAAAAAAAATTTGAAATAAGGCAAGAGTTGAAGGATCAATATGTAATGCATGTTTGGTGAAGGAAGCCTCGAATTTTGCATCGCATTACTTTGATGAACATGTCCAAACTAAGAATCAAAAAGTGCCATGTAATTTAGATGGATATGCATAGCCATTTGGAGCAAGTGATGGAAGGTTATCTATTTTCAAGACCGTTGGTAGGCCATTTGGCAAAAAAAATAGAAGATATATGTTGAATGAAGAGTTTAAAGCTGCTCACAATTATATTCTTATGAACTGCTCCGAAGTGGAACCATTTATAGAGTAGGATAATATTTCTTTCATTCACTTTGATACTTAATTAATTTCTTCATATTATTTTCAACTAAGTTTACATAAACTTCTTTTTTCAAGGATGTTTTGTGATATGTGGAGATAACAAGATCCTCACATCAGCGATGATGAAATTGGATTGAAACTTCATACCGAGTTTGCATATTGGTTCAATGAACGTGTGAGTATTAAATTGACACATTGCTTATAGGTTAACAAGTACATACCGTATACAAGCTAATTATGTTATCATGATTTTTTAGACTAATAATCCTTCTTTGAATGTTAATGACATTTTTATTAAATCTCTAGCATAATGGTCGTTGTCTAGAGTTAATACATACACCGAATATTTTATGAATGGGTACAAGTTTCAAGTTGAGTCCTTGGGTTCTTCAAGAGCAACTCAAAATTGGGGGGCATGTGTGCAAGGCCAAACTGTTGGTGCAGATCAGCAAGATTATTATGAAAAGCTACAGAAGATTGTTGAAGTTGAGTATCCTAGTTGGCCTAATAAACGCACTATATTGTTCAAATGTGAATGGTTTGATCCAACTCCAAATGTAGGGACAAAAGTACATAAAGATTATAATCTTGCTGAAGTGTGTCAAAAAGAAAGTTGAACAAATATGAACCATTCATTTGATGGGATTTAAGGGTTAAAAACATGGATCAAATCCAAGTTTCATGCAGCGGAATCAAAATCCTTAGGGCCAGGATTCCTGAAGGGACAAATCAGATAACCAAATTTGGTATGTATATGAAATGAACTTGTACCAATGTTGTTTACCAATGGAGTATGCTGATGAAGCCAGAATCCTCACTACCATTAGCCTCCCAAGTGTGCGGCCTCCAACGGTGATCCACACAGAGTCCTCGGATGAAGTCCTCCTAGGATTGGTTGACAACCTTTTGGTAGAGGGGTGATAGCGTCTCTTTCTTGCCTTCTTGCTTTCTTAAATAAAGAAAAGAATGGAACAAGAGTTCAAGATCAGATCAAGAACTTTTAGGAAGGAAGAATCTGAAGTCTTGGGGATGGAAGAAAGAGGAGGAGACGTGTGAGGCTTCATGGCGTGAAGCAGAATTTATCTTATAAGGCGGTCATTTGTTGAATGGCCGAATTTTAAGGAATCTTTTTTATTCAAAATTTTTCTTCGGCCATCTGATATGGTATATGGCTTTAATAAGCCATGTTTAACCATCCAAATATCAAATAAAATTAGTTTCTCAAAATCAAACTTAGTTACAAAGTTGTTGGAAGTTTAAATTTCAGCCAATAAAAATTCAGCACATGGCAGCTTCTAAAAACTATGCAACTAAATTAGTTTTTGATAAAACCAAATAGATTTCTATATTTTTGAATTCAAATTTAATCCAATTTGAATTCCACACATCACATTTGAAATTTAGATCAAATCTGAATTCAAATTTGTTCATATAACAAAGTTTGTTAGGATACTATTATACATTGTCTTATTTGGACAAGCTAACCAAATCCTAATCTTATGATCTCATATCCACATAATCTCATGTTCAACTCTTGGGCATGTCCTCCTCCATCACGTGATGATGGATCACGCCCATCAGATGGGCATGAATCCATGTGCCACATGTCTCAATTCAGGCCATTAATTTGGGTGCTATACGGTTTCAGCATTGGGTGCATCATATGATCCAATTTAATCACAATTCCCTAATTGGATCATACCCAAATTAATTTGAGCCATCCATCACATGGACCACATCCATTGGGTATCCAATCATGGCCATCCATCATGCATTTCAGATGTGCATCATATGTACATCATATGCAAAGTGAAAAAGTCCTTCCTCTATGATGAATCTTTATTCATCAATCCAAATCAATTCAATTCCTATTAAGATTGGATCAAACCCAATCCTAATTGACTTAGAAAAGTGGTCATCTAATCTCAATTAAGTCTAACTTAATTTTTATTTTAACTCATCCAAAAACTCCTTAATGTGTGTAACCCATTGAACCCCCAACACGTTGGCAACAATCATGAATCAATTGATCTAGGGGTGTAATCGAGCCAAGTCAAGTCAACACAGTGCCAAGCTCGAGCTCGACTCGACTCTAAAATTTGAAGCTCAAAACTTGACTTTATCAAGTAACTCAATAAAATACTTGATATGCTCGAGCTCAACTCGACTCAACTCGAATTTTTATGTAAAAATTTAAAAAATAATTTTAAAATTAAAATAAAATATGTTCTCAACTAAAAATTCAAATGAGTTTTATATAGTTAGGATAATATTATAAATATATATAATTATAAGGATAAAATAGTAAAATTAAGCAAGCTCGATTAAACTCACGAGCTTTTTGAGCCAAGTATTTGAATACTCGAACTCGACTCGATAATATACTCGAGTAGCTCGAGCTCGAGCTTGACTCAATAAGCAACGAGTCAATTTTGAACTACTTGCAAGTTGTCTTGACTCAGTTACACCCCTAATCTGACCCAGATGTTGACCTAATTAGCCTTTGACTTGATCTACCTGTTCATAATTATAAATCATGAGTGGCCTCTAGCAAAGCATCATGATTACCCAAGTGTCATAAAGTTATGCCAACATGGTTATCAACATCATCTGTCCATGATCAGTTATCATACGATCCAATCTAGTTGTCACATATCCCAGATCAATCAGTGGCATAAAAAGTGTCAACCCTATAACTGATCTTGTTTACTTGATCTCAGGAAAGACTAACTCATATGAATTAGAACTCCAAAACCATTTCAGATTCCAACTCAACCTTGCAAGAATTTTAAGTCTAATCAATCTATCAAGTGGCCGTGAGATATAACCCTCTTTATATTAAGGAAGATGAATTCTATCTTGGTCAATCATCACCTCCATGTGTTTCATGTCATACCCAACCATCATCATATTTGCCACTCATGGCTAGAGCGACATTTGTATGTCATCAAAGTATGACATTCCATACATGAGGTGCAGTGAATATCTCAAGTCAAAGAACCACTCGCACAACTATCATCATAGATCAACCATTGACACTATATAGAATATCTATATGGGATCTCTGTGTGGGTCATCCAATGCATTGTTACAATAATGAGCATCCATACACCTATCCAAGTCTCTTTATACTTCAGCTTTTGAAATCAGCTGCTCACCATAAGGGTGAGGATATGCAATGTGTGCCAGTCTCACGATGTTCAATGGTGTCCAGTCCCATCTACACATCGACTAGAAAAATTTAAAGAATCAAACCATAACGTGCAATTTGGATCTCACAATTTGTAATCTCTATTACAAATTTCATATGCATGGTTCATATTCTTTTGAACTTTATCTTACAGAAAAATATATCAAATATATAATAAAGAATATTTGGATAGATAAAAAATTTATTTTATTTGATTTATATTCATAGAATATATACCTACATAGCATTCAATCCGATTGGATATAGGGCATACACTAACATCATTCTGGCATCTTAAGTTGAACAAGTATACTACTCAACATATCCAAGTCTTTGAAACGATAAGAGAGATTGGTAGGTTGTGAGTAAAATAAAGCCACGGGCGATCATTTCTATGCTAGTAAGCTCATCAATGCAAACACTTGAATCCCCAGCTTTCCAAGAATAAGTCATGGATGCACATGCAATCCAAGATGATTTGCTTGATCCAGATCCAATCCGTAATGATCCAACCGATGCTTCACTCAAAATTAAGGATGTGGATGAAATCTCAAATGATGAAGAAAATGAATATGAATCACAATTAAAGACAGAATCTGACAAAGAACCTGAACTTAAGAATATAAACGATAGTGACTAAGTATTGAAACCTCTGATTAAAATTTGAAAATAAAATTTTTATTTTGTACTTTTTTCCAATTAATTCTGGTTCTACTATATATACAGTACTATGAGGGGTCATGGATGATTCATAGCCTGGAGGCGGTCTACTAGCATAGGCGATGACTCTCCTGATACAGCACATGATAGCTCCTCCAGATAAGAGCACCATATCCGAGAGACATTTGCTGAGGAGATGCTAGAATCATCTGTCAAGCCATCATCGGGCGATAGTTCTTCCTCCATCAAGAGGAGAAGGCTTCTATTGGTTGATGGCCAGTAAGTGTATTTCTATCATCATATAAATTTGTTCATACAATTGCTATGTTATTAAATTATATCATATGTTTTACTATACTTGCATAGATTTGTAGAAAGACATATTGTCTCAAGGTGCATCACTTTATATTTAAGAGGTATGCAGACCCGGAGGGGTACTATTGGGAGAGCATCAGTAAGAAGGTGAGAGAGTTTTACTTGACAGAGTTTCAGGTTTGTATTTTATATTTGCATGATGTTTAATTGCATTTATAATATCATATTATCAACATTTGTCTATATAATTTATTTAATACAATATAATATTTATAATTGTTCTGCTTACAGAAAGAATTTGAGTGGGATCTAACCCTCACTCCTTCAGTTAGAATAGCTTGAACTTCACTTGGTCACCTTCGATACTTGATAATTTATGCCACTAGTGGAGGGCATCAAAACGCCCTGCTCATATCTCCTATTCTATATGGGATGGCTGGCAGCAGCAGTGGATCCATAGTAGTGAAGGAGGTCGGCCACAGCTAGCTCGAACTATCGATCCAAGAAAGGTGGTTTGGGCACTTGTCTTTCCTGTCATACAGCGGGATCCATTTTAATTGAAAAGTATTGGCCCAGATGGCAACCCAAGAGGGGAGGGGTGAATTGGGTTCTTTAAAAAATTTAACACCTTAAAACTTAAAACCAAAATTTCCAAAGATTAAGTGTGCTAGTAAAGTGAAGCAATGATTTAAAGCACAATAAGAGAGAGAGATAGAGACAAGAGCATGACAAACACAAAGATTTATAGTGGTTCGGTGTATCCCACACCTACGTCCACTCCCAAGCAACTCTTGGGTCTACACTATAATCCATTGATTACAGTCGAGTTGTTTTACAAGCTTACAACTCCAACTTGTTGTTTTACACGGGGTCACAATGAACCCAATCGGTTTTCACGGGTTCACCAGCACAAAACCCAAACCCAAGCTAAATTAGCTTGTTCCCGAGGTAAACTACCTCAACTAATTCAATCCCCCTGATTGAATTAGCAAACACCAAATCAATTTAATGTTTACAATAATGGAAAGCTCCTTAAATGAGAAAATAAGTAATATAAGTAAACAAAGGTAAGAAATGACTGATTGAAGCGATGTGAATTTGAGCTTTTCTTCTTTTCCTCTTCTCTTTTGAATGGTTGAGCAAGGATTGAATCGTTGAATCTTTAACACAGCTCATTGAGGAAATAGGGCTTTTTCTCTTTTTTCTTTCCCTTTTGAAAATCCTACGATTTTGAACTTTTAGGGCTTTGGATTTCTCTTGAATCACTCTTGGATTGATAGGCTTGGACTCAGAGATTTTTCTATTTCTTTTTCACTAGGGATTTCTATTGATTTTTTTGTTATTTTCCCTCTATTTTTGGATTTCTATTGATTTTTTTGTTATTTTCCCTCTATTTTTGTTCTTATATTCAAACGGTCGAATCCCTCCTTTTATAGAGTCTTAATCCAAGATTAGGTGAGAAATAGCCGTTGCAAAGTACCTTGGATCCTTCCTTACGCAAAGAAATGTATCCGTTAAAAGTTAGGTGAGAAAATATATCCGTTAGAATCCGATCTGGCACTTTTGAAAATCGTCCATGACAGGTTGGAGTCAGCTCCAACATTTCATGTCTCGGCTCTAGATCGTGTTTTCATAAATAGCAAAAATTGATTTGATGTAGAGTTGGCTCCGACTATGCAAAGTGTCGACTCCCCGCTGACTGGAGTCAGCTCTCGAATTCCGATGTGTCGGCTCTGAGAATTGCTCCGAAAAACATAATCTCTGTGAATCAGGTTAGAGTTGGCTCCCAAAATCCATATGTCGGCTCTGACTTTTGAAGCAAAAAACTTCTTCTCTGTATCTCATGTTAGAGTCGGCTCCGCCAGGTCGGGTGTCGGCTCCGAAACTTCAAGTGTCGGCTCCGAAACTCTAGGTGTCGACTCCGAACCGTGCCAAAAATTTAGAACTATTCTGATACGCTCTGGAGTCGGCTCTAATGGTTCTAGGTGTCGGCTCCAAGTTTTGAACTTAAATAAATTCCATTGAAACTTGGTTCAAAACTATTTTATAAGTGCCATTTGAATAAATAACCAATCTTAATTCCTGAAACACTTATCAAATCTATCAGAAACACAATGATATACTCATGGCTTTTGTTGATCATCAAAATCAATAATTGGGTAAATAATTTCTCAATAATTTTTTCAACAATCTCCCCTTTTTGATGATGACAAAAATATTGAGTATATGCATAATTGTCAAAATATTTGCATTTAAGGTTAAGCTCCCCCTCAATGTGGTAGCTCTCCCTATGTGTGTGCATATGTTAAGTTCATTGAAACTTTTATGCATATCTTAATTCCATGTGATATTGATTCCATTTAACTATAAGTACCATTCTTTCATTAATTGATTATGCATATATGTATCTCTTCTCTCATTTTTTTATGCATATACAAGAATCTCTTCTCCCCCTTTTTTGTAATCAACAAAAAGGATTAGATGGATCATTAAGACTTAAGTTAACATCAATCATAGGAATCAAATTCAAAGTTCAAAACAAAGTCCAAGTCAATTATCAAAATTCAAGTATGATATTCATTGAATACTCAAAACTTCATTACATCATTCATAAAGTTAAACTATTTCATTACATCATTCATAAAGTTAAACTATTCATTACATCATTCTAAGCATCAAAATACTTCATTACATCATTCATAAAGTTAAAATACAAACTACTTCAAAGAGTAAGTACATCAAAATGTAAAACAAACATCAAAAGCTAATCAAAATCTAAGAAGTCTTTTGAGCTCTTCTAAGATCTTTCCCATTCCTTCACTTTGGATCTTGATAAATTCATTTAGTCTTCTGTCAATAAATGCAGATGCAACTGTAATTTTCTCTTGTAATTCAGCATTGCACTTGGAATAAGTATCAGAATCTCCTCCAATGTCCTTGATTTTCTCAAAATGTTCATAAAATCAGTCTTCAAGGCTTTTGAAGAAGATCCAAAGGATGATCCAATCTTGCTTACTCTATCTCCCAAGGAATAGAACATCTCCCTTAAGCTCATAAGACTACTATCTAGTTCAATCTTCATCTTCTTTATGACTAGCAAAGAGTTCCTTTAATTATGCTAACTGAGTATCAAAAGAACCAGTGGAAGTCTAATCAAAAGAAGTAGGAGCTGGAGCAGGTGCTGAGGGTGCAGGACGGCTGGGGCCTGGTGAAGTATGCCTCACTAAAGGCTCTGCCTCTGATGTACCAGGGGTCGTAGTATCCATCTAAGCTGCTCTGTCCTCCAGATTTCCCTTTCTCTCCCAATGTCCACTGACTTTCATAAAACCATTCGGTGCAGGGTAGCCTTATTGTAATAATCAGTGTGTCTCAGGCTCTTTAAAGGCTCATTGTCCAAAATGTTAACACCTTAACTCTTAAAAGCCATAGTCAGAATCATTCCATATGGAAGTGTTGACCTCTTCTTACTTCCAGTCTCGGCAATATACCAAATCATCATGCACGGTAAGTTTATCGGCTGACCGGTTAATATACTTTCCTTAACAACAACATCTCTTTCTGATACATACTCAAAACGATCGGTTTTTGGGAATAAGATCCTGCTACAGATATTGTGTAACAATCTTAATTCAAGGGGCAACTGGTTAGCCCTAATTTCTTCAAATTCTGCAACTTCTCTTCCAAGCATCCTCGATAATGCATCACCTCTATTACTATGGGAGTTGGCAATAGGTCCATTCATAGGAATTTCTAATAAACTTCCCAAAATTTCAGAGGTAAGGTGGATTCTAGTTCCTCTCACGTCACTCACAATGCCACCGTCTTCTCTTGACAAATTGAGATAGAAATCCTTAACAAGGGCGGGATAGGTAGGAACATCTAATGAACATACCTTCTCTAGTTCCATCTCCTTAAGCTGCCTTCCAAGAGAGAAACCTTCATCTTCAAAGAATTCGAATCCACTTTCCTACCCGTGGTAATAATTTTCCAGCTAAGAGATCAATAGGTAGGGAAGACGGACCAGGTATAGCACTTGGAGTGGAGGACGATGATGAAGAGCTTGAGCTAGGTGAAGGCTGACGAGTCGGATGCCTCACCATCCTCTTCCCTGTCGTTACAGCCGCTCCAAAGATCGATCCTCGATGCTTAGGTGCCATAGGTAGTTAGGGATTGATGGATTAGGGAGATTTTGGAATTTGGAAGAATTTGAGAGAGATTTGAAAGAGTTTGGAATGAAATGGGGCCGAATAGGTGTCGACTCTGCCCTAAAATAGTCAATTTGGGACCACTTAGAGTCGACTCCTGCAAAGCAAGGTATCAGGGTCGTTAACATAGTCAGCGCTCGAAGTGGAGTCAACTCTGGAAAAGCAGGTGTCAGCTCTAAAATCTCAGACAAAACTGGAGTCAACTCCGATACCAGAGGAGTCGGCTCCAAGACAGTTTTAGAAAAAAATAAGTGAGCTTCAAAGGATCTGAAACTTGTCCGAAAAATCTTCAAATTTTGGATAAATCAACTTTGAAATGTGATGAATCAAGGGGTTCAAATATCTAGATAAATCATCCTTAAAATTATAAGAAAATTAAAAAATGATTGAATTCTAGATAATCATTCCTATGAGATTTAAAATTCATTCCAATGGATCACAAATTCCTAATTCTCCTCTAAGATAACAAATCTTTCTTCACTTAGGGGTTTTGTAAATATGTCAGCTAATTGTTCTTCAGTTACATAATCAAGACAAATTTCATTATTAGCTACATGTTCTCTTATAAAATGATATCTAATTTCTATGTGTTTTGTTCTTGAGTGTTGAATTGGATTTTTAGTTAAATTGATTGCACTAGTGTTTTATCAAGTGTTATACCATAGTCTTCAAGTTGTCGCTTAATCCATAGGATTTGAGCACAGCAACTTCCAGCTGCAACATATTCAGCTTCAGTAGTTGATAATGCAACTGAATTTTGCTTTTTGCTAAACCATGAGATTAAGTTACTTCCTAAGAATTGGCATGCACCACTTGTGCTTTTCTATCTAATTTACATCCAGCATAATCAGAATCAGAATATGCAATTAGGTTTAATGTTGAGTCTCTAGAATACCATAAACCTACATTTTTAGTTCCATTTAGATATCTTAAGTATTCTTTTAACAGCAATTAAATGTGATTCTTTAGGTTCAGATTGAAATCTAGCACATAAACATACTGCAAACATATATCTGGTCTACTTGCTGTTAAATAAAGAAGGGATCCGATATACCTCGATAATACTTTTGATCAACCTTACCTTCTTCATCTTTGTCTAACTTGCATGAAGGACTCATTGGTGTTCCAAGGGGTTTCATTGTTTCCATACCAAACTTTTTGAGTAGTTCTCTTGTGTACTTTGTTTGGTTGATAAAAATTCCCTCTTTATTGTTTGATTTGGAGTCCAAGGAAGAAGTTGAGTTCTCCCATCATGCTCATCTCGAATTCTCCCTGCATTAACTTTGCAAATTCTTGACAAAGAGATTGTTAGTAGCACCAAAAATAATATCATCTACATATATTTGTACTACTAATAAATCTTTACTTTTCTTTTCAAAAATAAGGTTTTATCAACATTTCCTCTTGTAAAATCATTTTCAATTAGAAATTTACTTAACCTATCATACCAAGCTCTAGGTGCTTGTTTCAAACCATATAAAGCTTTGTGCAATTTAAAAACGTGATTTGAAAATTCATGATCTTCAAAACCTGGTGGTTGTTCTACATAAACTTTCTCATTTATAAATCCATTTAAAAATGCACTTTTACATCCATTTGAAATAAGTTAATGTTCATATGACATGCAAATGCAAGTAATAGTCTAATGGCTTCTAATCTAGCTACAGGTGCAAAGGTTTCATCAAAATCAATACCTTCTTCTTGATTATATCCTTTGCAACCTAATCTAGCTTTGTTTCTAATTACTATGCCATTTTCATCTAATTTATTTCTAAATACCCATTTAGATCCTAACTGAATGTTTTTAGGTCTTTCAACTAAGTCCAAACATTATTCTAGTAAATTGATTTAATTCTTCTTGCATAGCTAACATCCAATTATTATCTTTTTCAGCTTCTTCAATAGTTTTAGGTTCAATTTTGAGACAAATGCAAGATGATTACTTATTTCTCATTGATGATCTAGTTCTTATTCCTTGAGATGGATCACCTATAATCAATTCCTTAGGATGACTATAAGCATATCTCCAATCTCTGGAAGATCTACATCATTATGATAGTATCAATAACATCATCCCTTAGGTGAATCATTATCTTTAGCTTCTTGTTCATGATCTGAAGATACATCAATATTTAATTTTTCAAGATCTTTTCAATTATGTTTGTATCTTCCTCATCATCAATCTTTTCAGAACTTGATGCTAAAGATTCATCAAAAACTACATGAATGGATTCTTCAACAACTAAGGTTTTCTTGTTAAATACTCTATATGCCTTACTAGTTGTTGAATAACCTAAAAAATTCCTTCATCAGATTTAGCATCAAATTTTCCCTAAGATTGTTTTTACCATTATTATGAATGAAACATTTACATCCAAATGCATGAAAGTATTTTAATGTTGGTTTTCTTTCATTCCATAATTCATAAGGTGTTTTCTTAATATTGGTCTTATTAAAGCTCTATTAAGATGTAACATGCTGTGTTTATAGCTTCCGCCCAAAATACTTTGGTAAGTTGCTTTCACATAGCATGGTACGGGCCATGTCTTCTAAGTTCTATTTTTCTTTCTACACCGTTTTGTTGTGGAGTCCTAGGGCTGAAAAATTATGATTAATTCCATTTTCAGTGCAGAAATTTTCAAATTGTGATTTTCAAATTCTGTTCCATGATCACTTCTTAGAGACACTATGGTAGTGTTTTTCTCATTTGTGACTTTCTTGAAGAATTTCAGGAATATCGAGAAAGTCTCATCTTTGTGAGCAAAAACATTACCCAAGTATATCTAGAGTAATCATCTACAATCACAAGACCATATTTCTTTCCTCCTAGACTTGTGGTTCTAGTTGGTCCAAAAAGGTCCATGTGAAGTAGCTCTAGTGGCCTAGAAGTTGAAACAATATTTTTAGATTTAAAAGAACTTCTAGTTTGTTTTCCAAATTGACATGCATCACATATTTTATTATTTTCAAAATCTATTTAGGTAACCTTTAACTAAATCCATTTTAATTAGTTTTGAAATAAGGTGTGTGCTTGCATGACCTAATCTACGATGCCACAACCAACCAAATCATTTATGTTAGCATTATCAGCAATTAAGCAATGATTACTAGTAGACAAATTGTCTAGATCAACTAAGTATACATTGCCATTTCTATAACCAAAAATACAATGCTATCATCAATAGAATTAGTTACAGTGCAAATAGAAGATTTCAAATGAAACTTTAAACCTTTATCACATAATTGACTTATGCTAATTAATTATGCTTCAAACCATTAACATAAAGTACATTTTCAATAAAATGGATGGAGTTATGCGAACTTTACCAAGGCCCATAATTTGACCTTTACCATTATCGCCAAATGTCACAACTCCACCTTTTTTTCTTCAAGGGTGATGAATTCATCTTTGTCACCCGTCATATGTCTTGAGCAGCCACTATCAAGATACCACTTTTTTTTGATCTTTTGGCCACAAGACATTCCTGCAATATAATCAAACTTATGTTTAGGTACCCAAGCTTTCTTGGGTCCTTCATGGTTAGTAGCAATAAAATTGTTCCTTTCGGAACCCATATTTTCTTGCCTTTAATATTTAAATTCTTATTAGTTTTTTAAAATTGCATTCAAAGATTTATGTCCTTTTTGTTACAGCAAAACATGAAACATTTTTTTTACAAAAAATTTTTACAAATTTTTTTTCTGTGTGTTATATCCTAATCAGCTTTATCAAAACAGCTTTTGATTACTTAAAAGCAAATTTAATTTTTTGAGCTATATGTAAATTTATCAACTATAATTTTATTTATCAATTTCTTTTTTATTAATATTTTCATTAGAAATTGATTCTTTTTCTTTTAAAACATTTTTATTTTTAGATTTTAGATTTTTAACCTCAAGAATTAGTTCATTTTTCTCTTTGAGAAGATTTAGTTTTTAGTTTTCAAGATTTGTTTTTCATTTCAAAACCTTAAAATCACTAACTAATTCATTAAATGCATCAATAATTCATCAAATGTAAAATCATCATTAGGAGTTTCAGTACTTACCTCATTTTCGTCGTTTGCCATGAAGCAATGTTTGCAATCTCTTTTTGTTCTTCTTTAGAGAAGACTCTTCACTATCACTCCAAGTTGCAACATAGGCCTTCTTCTTTTCTTGTAACCCTTTTTATTGAGGACATCATATCGAAATGCCCTGGTTTCTTACATTCATAACATGTCAAGGGTCTTTTTCTTTGTCCTTCCCTTTCTTTTTTCTCTTTCTCCTTCCATTTTGATTCCTTGATTTCTTTTTGGAAGGGTCTCCTTCTTTCATAAATTTCTAAACTTCTTTGCAAGGAGAGCCGTCTCATCATCATCACTGCTGCTCTTTTCACTTTCAGCAGCCTTGAGTGCAATGGTTTCTTCTTTTTCACTTCTTCCTCTTGATGCTGCCTCATTGTCATTCATGGGTCATCAAGGATCCAAGAAGCTCCTCCAAAGGTAGTGTTTAGGTCTTTGGCTTCTTGGATTGCTGTGACTTTTGCTTCCCATGATCTTGGAAGAGACCTAAGAATTTTGCGAACCAATTCAGCATTAGTATAAGTCTTACCAAGACTTTTCAAACCATTCACAATATCAGTGAATCTAGTGTACATGCATGTGATGGTTTCAGTTTGTTCCATGTAAACAATTCATATTTATGCACTAGAATGTTAATTTTGATTCTTTTACTTGGATTGTACCCTCATGGGTAACTTCTAATCTATCCCAAATTTCTTTAGCGGAATTACAAGTAGAGATTCGGTTGAATTCATTTGCATCTAAAGAACAATATAAAACATTCATGGCTTTTAGCATTGAGCTGAGCCATTTTCCTATCATTATCATTCCAATCCCTTTCGGGCTTAGGAACTATTGAACCATCTATAATATGTGTGGGTGTACTAGGTCCATTTTAATGATACTCCATAATTCATAATCAAAGCTTGAATGAATATCCTCATTCTAGCTTTCCAATATGAATAATTGAGCCATTAAACAAAGGTGGTCTATTAGTGGAATGACCTTCAGCAAAAGATAATCCAGCTTGTGTTGCCATTTGGATCTTTAACTCTTGATCGTTAGATCAAATAAATGAGCACAAGCTCTGATACCAATTGTTGGCCCAGATGGCAACCCAAGAGGGGGGTGAATTGGATTCTTTAAAAAATTTAACACTTTTTTAAAACTTAAAACCAAATTTCCCAAAGATTAAGTGTGCTAGTGAAGTGAAGTCTAACTAGCACACTAATCCACTCCCAGCAACTCTTGGGTCCACACTATAATCCACTTATTACAGTCGAGTTGTTTTACAAGCTCACAACTCAAACTTGTTATTTTACCGGGGTCACAACGAACCCAGCCGGTTTTCACGGGTTCACCAGCACAAAACCCAAACCCAAGCTAAACTAACTTGTTCCCGAGGTAAACTACCTCAACTAATTCAATCCCCGATTGAATTAGCAAACACCAAATCAATTTAATGTTTACAATAATGGAAAGCTCCTTAAATGAGCAAATAAGCAATATAAGTAAACAAAGGTAAGAAAAGCCTGATTGAAGCGATGTGGATTTGAGCTTTTCTTCTTTTTCTCTTCTCTTTTGAATGGTTGAGCAAGGATTGAATCGCTGAATCTTTAACATAGCTCATTGAGGAAATAGAGCTTTTTCTTCTTTCTTTCCCTTTTGAAAATCCTCCGATATTGAACTTTTAGGGCTTTGGATTTCTCTTGAATCACTCTTGATTGATAGGCTTGGACTCGAATTTTTCTCTTTCTTTTTCACTAGGGATTTCTCTTGATTTTTCCATTATTTTCCCTCTATTTTTGTTCTTATATTCAAACGGTCGAATCCCTCCTTTTATAGGGTCTTAATCCGAGATTAGGTGAGAAATATCCATTGCAAAGTACCTTGGATCCTTCCTTACGCAAAGAAATGTATCCGTTGAGAGTTAGGTGAGAAAATATATTCGTTAGAATTCGATCTTGCACTTTTGAAAATCATTCTTGACAGATTGGAGTCGGCTCCAACTTTTCATGTGTCGGTTCCAGATCATGTTTCCATAAATAGCAAAAATTGATTTGATGTAGAGTCAGCTCCAACTTTGCAAAGTGTCGACTCCCCACTGACTGGAGTCGGCTCCCGAATTCTGATGTGTCGGCCTCGAGAATTGCTCCGAAAAACACAGTCTTTGTGAATCAAGTTAGAGTTGGCTCCCAAAATCCATGTGTCGACTCCGGCTTTTAAAGCAGAAAACATCTTCTCTGTATCTCGATTAGAGTTGGCTCTGCCAGATCGGGTATCGGCTCCGAAAATTTAGGTGTCAGCTCTGAAACTCTAGGTGTTAACTTCGAACCGTGCCAAAAATTTAGAACTGTTCTGATACGCTCTGGAGTCGGCTTTAATGGTTTTAGGTGTCGGCTCCAAGTTCTGAACTTAAATAAATTCCATTGAAACTTGGTTCAAAACTGTTTTATAAGTGTCATTTGAATAAATAACCAATCTTAATTCCTGAAACACTTCTCAAATCTATTAGAAACACAATGAATATACTCATGGCTTTTGTTAATTATCAAAATCAATAATTTGGTAAATAATTTCTCAATAATTTCCCCAACAAAAAGTATCGGCGTCGTCTTGTAAGTATATAAATTTATTAGTTCTGTATTCTTACTAATGATAAATTTTTTAAAATGAGAATAACTACAAATTTGAAATGTTGTTTTTCAAAGGCTGAAGGAAGGTGCCAATCTAAGGCATTAGCAGTTGTTCAAGGCGACCCACATGAGAAAAGATGGGTCTTAGGTCGACAGTCACTCCCAAAGTATCGGAGTAAGTAAATCATTGAAAACATGATGTGTTTATTGATATATTTCCTCCAATATGAGTTGTATTATATTTGATATATACTCCTTGCAGACACGTATAGATGAGCTATTATCACAGACCACACGGCCATTAGAGAAGGGAGGGTCCATGCCCGATCCTTCGCCATAGGGGAGAGCAACCGCATCTTCTTAGAGGCTGTTGGCACACAGCCAAACGATAGTAGAGTTTATGGTCTGGGCACCAAAGCTTTTGCATTTTTCTCCAACATGGTTCCTCTTCTTCCAGTCAAGGTGGCACTGACGATTATGAGCAAATTGAGCGTTCTATCGCGGAATGTGTGAGATCAGAGATGATGACCAAGATCGCGAATATCCGACGAGAATATCAAGAGGAGCGCATTCGCTATGAGCAGTAGTTAGAGGAGATGCGGGAATTGGTCATGCATATGTCGCAGTCAATGCAGTTTTTTACTCTACCTCCAGCTCCAGATGACCCTCCCTTCAGTTGATCGATGTTTATATTTTGACATTATATTGTATTTTATGATGTATTAACCTTTGTTTGGATTTGTGTGAAACTGATTTCTATTATTAATATATTAATTTTTAATATTTTATTTTTATTTTCAATGAACTATTCTGTTTATGAATGCATTTTTTAAAATTTAAATATTATTTAAGTAGGTTAATTAAAATCAAAAAATTATATAAATTTTATATAAAAAAAATTAGCGATGCCAATTAGGCGTCGCTAATCTTTGCTAAGAGATTAGTGACTCTTAACTAGTGTCACAAATGACACATCGCTAATTAGCGACACAAGTAATGGCATCCCTAAAATAGTCGCTAATTAGCAACGAAAATTCTCGGCATTGCTAATTTTTGAAGCGACGATCATTTTAGCAACGAAATTTTTGGCATCCCTATTGCATCACTAATTCCAAAAATTCTTGTAGTATCAAGAAGGATCTAAGAAAGATTTCTTTTAGTAGAAAAATAATCCTTATAAATATTGATAGTAGAATCCTCTACTCTCCTTCACCATTAGATATAGGCTAATGATCTAACCACGAAAACATTTATATGTGCTTTCTTATTTATTTCTCTCTCTTTATTGTTGATCTCTCATCCCTACGTGTCTGCGATCCTAACAAGTGATATCAAAACTCTCTTTATACACCTTTTGTTGTAATATATATTTTAGTAATATATATAATTATAATTTATTAATTAGTTAATTAAAATATAAAAAATAAATTATTTATAAATTAATATATGTTATAATAATTATTTTTAGATAAATAATTAGATAATTAATAGTACCATGCATAGTTTTATATCATTTTTTAATCATAGAAAATATTTTCTAATTTAATTATTATTGAAGATTCGGATAGCGATGACGGGAAAGAATCCATATACGAGCAAATACTAGCAGACCGTAATACGCAGCGGAATAATAAATAAAATGCACAAACCACACAATCACAGAAACACCAAAATTTACGTAAAAAATTCCTCCAAGATAAAGAAAAAAAACTATGGGCAAACCAGAGAGGAAGATCCACTATAAAATAATAAATATTCAAGTCTCAAAGTCCCTTGTTTGGACTTGAGAAATAATCACAAGAGAATAATAGGGATATAAGGATTACATCACCAAAATATGGTCTCCTGCGTTACCTCCTTATTTTCTTCCCTTCTCTTCTTCTTCTTCTCTTGGAATAAACCGCTCACCATGAAGAAGGATGACGCCTTGCTGTGCTCCCAACGCTCCCATGGAAACGCACGTCTTCTCCTACGAAAAAATTCATTACGGATGTGATCTGGAAGTGTGAGAAAATATCTCACGAATTTCTAGCAAATCCTCCCAGAAATATTCTCCCACTCATTTACGGTTTTCAATCCTCTAGAAATTCTTCCACTTCTTCACGGTTTTTCATGGCACAGCTCTCATTTTTTTTCTTCTTCACCTGACGGGTAAAACCAAAAACCAAAAGAGGAGAAAAAGGAAAGGCTTATAAGAGAGAAAGAGAGGTGCTCCCTTTTAGCCCTCATGGGCTGAATAAATGGGCTATGGGCCCAACAACCTCTCCCTTCAGCCCATAAGAAAGGTTGTCTCATGCTTTCTTAGTGTAAAATCATACCGACCAATTATCGGCATATCTCTTGCCTTTCTTTTGACAAGATCTTTGTCAACATGTTTGCCCCATTTATATCTGTGTAAATTTTCTAAAGCTACAACTTCTTCTCTTCAAACACATTTAGAATCCAATGGTATTTGACATCTGTATACTTTTACTTGGAATAAAAAGTTGTATTCTTGCACAAGTGGATGGCGCTCTGGCTGTCACAATGTTCCATAATTTTTCTATTTCAGCCCTAATTCATGTAAGAATTCTTTCATCCATAGCATTTCCTTACAGACCTCGGTAGCAGCAATATATTCTGCCTCAGTGATGGAAAGAGCTACACACCTTTGCAATCTAGATTGCCATAACATAGCTCCCCCTGCAAAAGTAAGTATGAAACCTGATATGGACTTTCACTACAAGAGATTTTAAATATTGCGACGCCCAAATGCGTCGCAATTGCATCGCTAAACATGATATTGCGACGCAATAGCGACGCAACGAGGGCGTCGCTCAACTGTCCGTCGCAATACCCTTTTATCGCAATTGCGTCGCAATTTTGCGACTCTCTGCGATGCTCTTGCGATGCCACATTGCGTCGCAATATTGCGACGCATGAAAATGCGTCGCTAAATTTAAAAATAAATTTAGTTAGAAAAAAAATTATTATTAAATATTGCGATGCACAAATTTGTCGCAATATTTAAAATTAATTTTTTAAAAAAATTATTATTAAATATTGCGATGCACTAATTTGCGTCGTAATATTTAAAATTAATTTTTTTAAAAATTATTATTAAATATTACGACGCACTAATTTGCGTCGCAATATTTATAATTAATTTTTAAAAAAATTATTATTAAATATTGCAACGCTCTAATGCGTCGCAAATAAAAATTATTTTAAAATATTGCGACGCAAGGTAATTGCGTCGCAATATTTTAAAATAATTTTTAAGATAAAATAGCGACTCAATTTTAGTCGCTAATGCGTCGCTATTAAATTTATTTTTAAATTATTGCGATGCCAGGTCATTGTGTCGCAATATTTAATAATAATATCTTAAAAATATTAGCGATCCAATATCAGTCGCTAATGCATCGCAAATTTTATTTTTAAAAATATTTAAATGATTAAAAATTAAAACGATTAATTCAATTTTGCTAAATCTAAATATTGATACAAACATTTTTCACTCAATCCAAACAATAATATATTTCAAAAATAATTTATATATTAAAATTTTAAAGTTTTTACAATAAAAAAAAAAAAAAATACATCAAGAATCTGAACGATCACGTGGAGGCTGTGGAGGCTGTGGAGGCTGAAGACTCTGCGACAAGCGTCTAACCATATCCCGCAAATAATGCATCTCATCTCGCATGTCTGCAACCTCCTGATCCCGACCTCGCATACGATCCTCAAAATCCTGCTCGACCTCCTGCCGAACCTCCTCTGCAATAGATCTGCGAAGCTCCTGTAAACGCTCGGGAGGAAGATCAGCAGGAACTCGCGAGCTGGAGGCCTGATGGGGAAAAAATGTAGAAGCTCTAGTGCCCATACCATAGACCCTGCGGTCTCGTGGCTGGGCACCAACAGCCTCCAAAAACACACGTCGACTCTCCTCTGCTGAGAGTTCGACGGGCGTCTCCCCATCAGTAGAGTCGACCTGCGATGCCTGGGAGCGAAGCTCCTCGACTCGTGTCTTGAAATTATGAAATCAACAATAAATGAGTTAATAAATTTCTCGAAATAAAATTTTAGAAATTAAACAGATACTACATAAATCTAATTTCTTACCGCAACCTCCCGTGATCGCGTGTCGACCCAGGAGCCGTCCCTCCTGGTGTGTGTCGCCCTGAATAGACGAAACTCACCAGGATCTCCGCCCTCCTGCTCAGTCTATAACAATAAAAAAAATGATATTAAAACAAATATTTGTAAATAACTAAAATAGTAATTAAAATATTTATGTTTTCTTACCATACGCCGTCTGTGCTCCTGAATCGAAATGGAGCCCGAAGTATGACGGGAGAGACCCGTGCCAGGACCGCCCTTCTCAGATCGGCGGTTCGTGCTGGCTGATGCGGACCTCCTGCGCCAGCCATCGGACTCCCAGGCCTGCTGCCACTCGTGCCAAATACCCTCTGGCACGTGCGCAGGACGCTGACCCGATGACCTCCAACGATGAAGCATGTCGGAGTATCGGCGTCGCGTCAGAGCCTCCCATGCTGCCCTAATGGCATCATAGGTGGCAGGATCCCACGTAAACTTTTTCTGCATTAAAATAAACAGTTAGTTTCTGAATTTATTAACTTTAAAGAATTATATATCACTGATAAATTGTATTTAATAAGTTTACCTGAAACTCAGAAAAATAAAACTCCCTCGTGGCTGGCGATACGTGGCGCCAATCGTAGCCACTGGGATCTGCACGCCTCTGAAAAACGGCGCTGATGTGGCTGGAGACATGATGCTGCTCAATGAATCTGTTAAAAAAATGCAAGTTTATAAGTAAATGACTTAAAAACATAAATAAAATATTTTTAATTAGTATATACTTACATCCCCTGAGCATCAAGTCTAAGTACAGTGCGGCCGCCGATCGCGGAAGAACTCTCGGAGGTCTGTGCCGATCGGATGGATGGTAATACTGGTGCAGAGATCGAAGGCTGCGCCTCTGCTGGAGATCCAAACTCTCCATCTCCGACGCTCATGTGATCTGATCTCGCAGGATCCAAACTACGTCTCTGCTCACCCAAACTGTCGTCGGTAGATCTACCTCTGCCCCTCATACTGAAAATACTAAAGATTCACACAATTAAATTACGATTAATGATTGACTATGTAAGAATTTAACACTTATAAAAAAAAGTTAAATTTTAAAAAACCTTTATGTTTAATCGGTGTCATTTGTTTCGTGAAATGTTGGTTCAACATCCGATGCCGTATCGGATTGCGAATCAGTTTCATTATCATCGGAAGGAAACCGAACATTTGCATCCGCAATTTCTTGGACATCACCACTTGGATCTCTAAGTGATGTTTCAGGAGCCCTTGTGTCGTCCTCAATTGCATGCATTTCCATCTCATCCTCTTGAAATGCAGGGCACTCGGTTGATTGACTTGATGAACTCTCCTCTAATACGATTGTTGAACGTGGGACGATTTTAGAAACGGCCCACCAATCTCGCTTGTCGTTGCGCAAACTTGGATATCCGCAGTAAAATACTTGCTGAGCTTGGGATGCAAGGATGAATGGGTCATATTTCTGTAATCTTCGTCGATGGTTCACTTCAACCAAATTATAGTCGTTATGAACCCTTTTGCCCACAGGAACTATCGGATCGAACCAATCACAACGAAACAATACGGTTCGTTTCATAGGCCAACCGGGATATTCAACTTCAACCACCTCTACTAACTTTCCATAATAATCCTGCATATTTGCTCCAACACTTTCTCCTTTTACACACACGCCCCAGTTCTGCGTGCCTCTTGAAGCTGCTAATCGTTCAATCTGAAATTTGTACCCATTTACAAAATAGCCAGTAGAGGTTGTTACGGTCTTCAATGGCCATTGCGATAGACATTTAATGAAAATATTGTCGGTTGTCGACCATGGACCGTTGACCTATAAATTAATAAGCTATTGACATCCAATTCAAAAAATAATAGCCATTATCGAAATTGATTGAGTGATACTACTCACAAATTCATAAAACCAGTAAGCAAACTCGTTTCTAATTTCTGCCCAATTGCAACTTGACTGATGTCGGGATTCATCTGTCGTTGTCTATCACAAACATCCTTATGGGATGAAAAGGATGAAAACTACTGTTAGAAATTAAATATTATGGTATATTATTATATAAATTTAAATTTTCAATTTAGCATTGAAGTATACACTTACTCAATATATGGATCGACTTCTCGACAGTTCATTAGGATGTAATAATGTGCTGCATTATACTCCATATCGCTAAGATTTCTTGACTTCTGCCCACCAAATGAACGGCCGATAGCTTTAAAAATTGATATTCTACCGTCATTAGCTTCTGCTTCGTCCACACATACGTCATCGTTACGACCATGATTTCGGCTCCTCGTGTGGACGTGACCCTCAAAGTAATGTGAGGCAAAAGCTGAAACTTCTTCGACCAAGTGTGCATTGCATATAGAACCTTCAACCCTTGCTTATTACGCACATTATTTTTTAACTTCTTAAGATACCTATATGTAAAGTTGCAACAAAAAATTAACGAATTTTTCAAGCAATGAAATAATATTTGAAATGTCAACATATCTTAATGATGTATATATTTACCTCTCGAAAGGATACATCCAGCGATACTGCACGGGACCAGCTATGCTCGCTTCGTATGGCAAGTGAACCGGTAAATGCTCCATTGAGTCAAAAAAACTGGGAGGAAATATTCGCTCAAGCTTGCATAAAATAATTGGAATTTCCTCCTCAAGCCTTGCCATGGATGCAGAAGTAATGACTGCGGCAGATAACTCCTTGAAGAATAAGCTGAGCTCCGTAATTGCCTTCCAGACATGTTGCGGAAGCAACTCACGAAAAGCTATAGGTAATAATCGTTGCATGAAAACATGGCAGTCATGGCTCTTCATGCCGAACAACTTGAGCTTATGCATGTCCACACACCTACCGATATTTGAGGCATAACCATCTGGAAATTTTAACCCTCTTAGCCAGTTACATAAAACTTCTCGTGAATTTCTGTCAAGAGTGTAACATGCTTTAGGATAGGTCCCATCGGCACTCCTTCTCAAATCACCTCTTCTGCAGTACTGATTAAGTTCTTCTCTTGACTTTGCAGTATCTTTTGTTTTTCCCGGGATGTTTAGCACCGTGTTAAATATGTTATCAAAGAAATTTTTCTCGATATGCATAACATCCAAGTTGTGCCGGATGAGATTTGTGCTCCAATAAGGCAAATCCCAAAATATACTTCGCTTCTTCCAGTTATGTTCTTTACATATACGGCTATTTATTCTATCTGCATCCGGTTCCCATGCATACATCAACCCCAAATGCTCTATAGAATCAAATAGATCCGTGCCGGACCTAACCGGTTCGGCAAATTTTGTGACTGCTTTGTTCTTCCGGAAGGCGATCAAGTTACGCCTGTAAGGATGATTTGGGGGCAAGAATTTCCTATGGTTATCAAACCATGACTGCTTACCACTCTTCTGCAATGTAAATGCATCCGAATCATACATGCAATGAGGGCATGCCAGACGTCCAGCAGTGCTCCAACCAGACAACATTGCATATGCCAGAAAATCACTTATTGTCCACATCAAAGCAGCTCTCACTAAGAAATTTTGTTTCATAGAAATGTCGTAGGCTACCACTCCTGTTTCCCACAACATTTTCAATTCGGCCACCAACGGTTGCAGAAAGACATCAATCTTTTCCTTTGGATTTGATGGTCCTGGAACCAAAACGGTTAAAAACATTGCAGGATCTTTCATGCACTTCCACGGAGGAAGGTTATATACAGTCAGTATCACAGGCCAACATGAATACTGTTGCCCCGCTTGACCAAATGGTTGGAATCCATCGGTACAAAGACCTAATCTCACATTCCTTATATCTTCAGCGAAATCAGGATGATTTTCATTGAAATGCTTCCAAGCCTTTGAATCTGATGGATGCCGCATTTCATCCTCTTTAGATTCATGTTCGGCATGCCATCTCATATCAGCAGCTGTTGCCTCAGATCTGTATAATCTCTGCAGGCGTGGGGTAAGAGGAAAGTAATGCATCCTCTTGTAAGGTACACTTTTCCTCCTACTTGTACCGGCTCCTCCTTCTGTGTTTTTGAACCTTGATTGCCCACAAATCTTACACCATCTCAGCTCTGAGTCTTCACCCCAAAATATCATACAATTGTTCAAGCAACAATTGATCTTATTAACTGGGAGCCCAAGCCCACGCAACAACTTCTTTGTTGCGTAAAAACTGTCTGCGGCAACATTATCATTTGGCAGAATTTCTTTGATTAACTCAGCTACAGAATTGAACGCCTTTTCTGATAATCGATGTTCTGCCTTAATATTCAACATTCGAGCAGCTGTAGAGAACTGGGAATGACCCTCACACCCAGGATACAATTCTTGATTGGCAGCACGCAACATATCGTAAAATTGTTGTGCTTCTGGATTTGGTTCTTCCATAAATGTATTCTGATTGAAGTCATTACCCGATGCATTCATAACCATTTGTTCATATGTGTTTAAATTCACAAATGGTTCATCTACGGGAATTGACTCTTGTTGGCCTATAACAGCTGCTGGAATATCCTCTGGTTCACCATGACAGTACCAAACATAGTAATCAGGAACAAAACCCTTCTTACACAAATGCACCTTAACAGTTTCCACATCTCTGTAGGCTTTATTCTGACACCTGTGGAAGTTGCATGGGCACCTAATCCTAGGCCCATCCATCCATTCAGGTTGGCTACATGCAAATGCGATAAATTCTTTCAATCCATTCAGAAAATCTGGATTCAGCAAGCCATCTTTTATCCTTGCATACATCCATGAGCGAGTCCCGCTCATTTTTGACCGACTTATACAAAGTCTGGTAAATCATTAAATGAAACCAAAAAATAAAACTATATTAGTATTAATAAATATATAACTAAATTATTTCTTGGGCACAACTAATTAAGGTTAATTACAACCAATTAAATCATTTATAAGTACCCAAATTTTTTTTATGTAAATAAGGACCCTACCATGCAAGGGCGAGCCACGGCTACGATCCTTGGGGTGCTAGCAAGGACCGATGCATAGGTTAATGGCTAAAGAGAGGGCTTGAGTTTGTGTCGGGCCATAAGGCGGTGCGTTTAGTCATTAGACTTCACAAGAATTCAAGTGTCTTAAATAATTCTACCTTCACTCCATGTCTACAAGGTAAGGCCCTATCCCATTCAAGAATATTTTTTGTGATATGTTATTCTGCTATTAATTATCATCGATCGGCAACATTGAAATTTCGGCAGCATTTCCCCATATGTTCTCCTACATGTGTGGTATATAAGCCACACTAGGAGAACGTATGAGCAAATGCAAACCGAAATCTCACCCCACGATGATTACTAGCAGACTAACATGTCACAAGAAATATTCCCAAACTGTCCACCAGGACAATTTGAGAATTTGCAAGACTAAGGCTTACAAATTCTCAAACGGGTCTAAAGGTTAATTAAAGTGCTGTGATTATGGAAGTCCGAAGACAATCGAACTTATGCTTGTTATTCTTAACTTCTTGTGAATTATACATGTAATCACTAACTTTTTTAAGATTATTGTGTCAAATACAAATGTTTGCGAATACTAAAATGTAAATCATTGAAACTAGTAATTTGTTGCTGGAAATTAAATAATATTACAACAAAACATTTTATTTAGCATTTCAAAATGTAATGCATCATTAAGTTTGCAGCAGAATATAAATAATCAAGACATAACAAATGTAAATGAGTATAATGCACAAATACTATTGTCATAAACATTCTGCTTAAATTAATTATTGCATAAATATTATGTAAATTAAATAATCTAGCATTACAAATATTATTGAATAATCAAGACATAAAAAACAGTCAATCCAAACAGCTTTATTGAAAAAACAGGGGGGGGGGTTTCCTCCCTCCCCCGTGTTAAAACAAAATATTTTTTTTTTTTTGTGATGACAGTGGCCTGTCCACCGTGGTCGTCTTCTCAGGTGGCCGTGGCCGGACAAGAAACGAAAGGGGGGGGGGGGGGTTTCCCCCCTCCCCCTGTTAAGGTTGTCACAGTGGCCTGGCCACCGTGGCCAGGCCACTGCCGGCCACGGCAGCGGCCGTGGCCGGACAAGAAAAGAAAGGGGGGGGGGGTTTTCCCCCTCCCCCCTGTTAAGGAAAAAATTTTTTTTTTTTTTTGTCACAGTGGCCTGGCCACCGTGGCCAGGCCACTGCCGGCCACGGCAGCGGCCGTGGCTGGACAAGAAAAGGGGGGGGGGGGGGGGTTTCCCCCTCCCCCCCTGTTAAGGAAAGAAATTTTTTTTTTTGTCACAGTGGCTGGCCACCGTGGCCAGGCCACTGCCGGCCACGGCAGCGGCCGTGGCCGGACAAGAAAAGAAAGGGGGGGGCGGGGGGGGTTTCCCCCTCCCCCCCTGTTAAGGAAATTTTTTTTTTTTTTTGTCACAGTGGCCTGGCCACCGTGGCCAGGCCACTGCCGGCCACGGCAGCGGCCGTGGCCGGACAAGAAAAGAAAGGGGGGGGCGGGGGGTTTCCTCCCCTCCCCCCTGTTTAAAAAAAAAATTTTTTTTTTTGATTACAGTGGCCTGGCCACCGTGGCCAGGCCACTGCGGCCACGGCAGCGGCCGTGGCCGGAGAAGACGGCCACGGCAGCGGCCGTGGCCGCCTTGTCCGGCCGCGGCCACGGCCGTGGCCGGACAAGAAAAGAAAGGGGGGCGGGGGGGTTTCCTCCCCTCCCCCCTGTTAAAAAAAAAATTTTTTTTTTGATTACAGTGGCCTGGCCACCGTGGCCAGGCCACTGCCGGCCACGGCAACGGCCGTGCCGGAGAAGACGGCCACGGCAGCGGCCGTGGCCGCCTTGTCCGGCCGCGGCCACGGCCGTGGCCGGAAAAGAAAAGAAAGGGGGGGCGGGGGGGTTTCCTCCCCTCCCCCCTGTTAAAAAAAAAAATTTTTTTTTTGATTACAGTGGCCTGGCCACCGTGGCCAGGCCACTGCGGCCACGGCAGCGGCCGTGGCCAGAAGACGGCCACGGCAGCGGCCGTGGCCGCCTTGTCCGGCCGCGGCCACGGCCGTGGCCGGACAAGAAAAGAAAGGGGGGCGGGGGGGTTTCCTCCCCTCCCCCCTGTTAAAAAAAAAATTTTTTTTTTTTGATTACAGTGGCCTGGCCACCGTGGCCAGGCCACTGCCGGCCACGGCAGCGGCCGTGGCCGGAGAAGACGGCCACGGCAGCGGCCGTGGCCGCCTTGTCCGGCCGCGGCCACGGCCGTGGCCGGACAAGAAAAGAAAGGGGGGGGGGGGGTTTCCTCCCCTCCCCCTGTTAAAAAAAAAAATTTTTTTTTTATTACAGTGGCCTGGCCCGTGGCCAGGCCAGGCCACCGTGGCCAGGCCACGGCCACGGCAGCGGCCGTGGCCGTAGGGAAATAAAAAAAAAAAAATTTTTTTTTTAGATTATCGGAGCTAACCTTGGTTGAGATGAGATCGCCGGGTTGCCGGAGTCGGATGCGATCGTCGGGTAGCCGGAGGACGGGGATGCGCCGGAGATTGGAGCTTTAGCTTCACGGCGGCGCTAGGTCAAGACGGGAAGGAGGAAGGAGAAGGGACCCGGCTTAAATATAGGGAATTAGCGACGCCAAAATTGCGTCGCCATTTTCGTCGCAATTTTTTTTTTTTCTTAGCGACGCACTAGGGCGTCGCTAATCCATCGTTAATACATGTTTATAATAATTTTCTGAAAACATAGCGACGCCAACTAAATGCGTCGCTGAGGCGTCGCTAAATTGGCGCCATCACCTGGCGGGAAAAATATTTTTATTTTCTAATAATTGCGTCGCTAAGGCGTCGCAATATTTTTTTAATAATTTAAATAGATTAAAATAAAAACTTATTACAAATATTGCGACGCAACAATTGCGTCGCAATTATTTTTTAATATTTTTAAATGAAAATATTTAAATTTATTATAATAATTGCGACGACAAATGGCGTCGCAATTTATTTTATAATATTTATAAATGATTATATTTATAATTAATGTTAATAATTGCGACGAGAAATGGCGATCGCAATTTATTTTATAAAATTTTTAATTACATAAACTTATTTATTGCGACGATCGGCGACGATCCAACGGTTGCGATCGATCCAAGCCCTGATCCCGATCGGCGACGACCGATCGCGGACCGCGGCAATCGGTCCGATCGGCAAAGATCCGACGGTTGCGATCGATCCAAGCCGTGATCCCGATCGGCCACGACCTATCTCGGACAGTTGCAATCCGTCCGAGATCGACGATCCGACGGTTGCGATCGATCCAAGCCTGATCCCGATCGGCCCGATCTCGGACGTTGCAATCCGTCCGAGATCGGCGACGATCCGACGGTTGCGATCGATCCAAGCCCTGATCCCGATCGGCGACGACCGATCGCGGACCGCGGCAATCGGTCCGATCGGCAAAGATCCGACGGTTGCGATCGATCCAAGCCTGATCCCGATCGGCCACGACCTATCTCGGACAGTTGCAATCCGTCCGAGATCGCGACGATCCGACGGTTGCGATCGATCCAAGCCTGATCCCGATCGGCCACGACCGATCTCGGACGTTGCAATCCGTCCGAGATCGGCGACGATCCGACGGTTGCGATCGATCCAAGCCCTGATCCCGATCGGCGACGACCGATCTATCGTCCGATCGGCGATCCGACGGTTGCGATCGATCCAAGCCCTGATCCCGATCGGCGACGACCGATCGCGGACCGCGGCAATCGGTCCGATCGGCAAAGATCCGACGGTTGCGATCGATCCAAGCCTGATCCCGATCGGCCACGACCTATCTCGGACAGTTGCAATCCGTCCGAGATCGCGACGATCCGACGGTTGCGATCGATCCAAGCCTGATCCCGATCGGCCACGACCGATCTCGGACAGTTGCAATCCGTCCGAGATCGGCGACGATCCGACGGTTGCGATCGATCCAAGCCCTGATCCCGATCGGCCACGACCGATCTCGGACCGTGGCGATCCGTCCGAGATCGGCGACGATCCGACGGTTGCGATCGATCCAAGCCCTGATCCCGATCGGCGACGACCGATCGCGGACCGCGGCAATCGGTCCGATCGGCAAAGATCCGACGGTTGCGATCGATCCAAGCCTGATCCCGATCGGCCACGACCTATCTCGGACAGTTGCAATCCGTCCGAGATCGCGACGATCCGACGGTTGCGATCGATCCAAGCCCTGATCCCGATCGGCCACGACCGATCTCGGACCGTTGCAATCCGTCCGAGATCGGCGACGATCCGACGGTTGCGATCGATCCAAGCCCTGATCCCGATCGGCGACGACCGATCGCGGACCGCGGCAATCGTCCGATCGGCAAAGATCCGACGGTTGCGATCGATCCAAGCCCTGATCCCGATCGGCCACGACCTATCTCGGACAGTTGCAATCCGTCCGAGATCGGCGACGATCCGACGGTTGCGATCGATCCAAGCCCTGATCCCGATCGGCCACGACCGATCTCGGACCGTGGCGATCCGTCCGAGATCGGCGACGATCCGACGTTGCGATCGATCCAAGCCCTGATCCCGATCGGCACGACCGATCTCGGACCGCGGCAATCGGTCCGATCGGCGACGATCCGAGGGTTGCGATCGATCCAAGCCCTTATTCTGATCGGTCACGATCGATTTTGGACCGATCGCTATTTAACATAATTAATTTTTTTAAATATATAACGACGCAAAGGGTTGCGTCGTATTTTTTAATATGATAATTATATATATAAAAATTAACTTTAATTCTAATAATTACGATGCAACAAGTACGTCGCTATATTAAAACATAATTTTCCTAATTAATATTTTGGCTTATTACATCGCTAATGCGTCGCTATTTAACATAATTAATTTTTTAAAAACATTGCAACTCACTGTGTTACGTCGTAATTATTTTTTCTCATATTTATAATTTATAAAATTTAATTTTATTTAAAATTATTGCGACGCAGTTATTGCGTCGCTAAATTAAAAATAATTTTAATTTATTTTCTGGTTTATTGCGTCGCTAATGCGTCGCTATTTAAAATATTTAATTTTTTCCAAAATATTGCGACGCACTGGGTGGCGTCGCAATATTTTTTAAAATATTTTACTGTAAAAAATATAATTCCATTTAAATTATTTGCGATGCAATTGTTCGTCGCTAAATTAAAAATAATTTTCTATTTTCTAGTTTATTGCGTCGCTAAGGCGTCGCTATTTAAAATATTTAATTCTTTTCAAAATATTGCGACGCACTGGTTGGCGTCGCAATATTTTTTAAAATATTATACTTAAAAATATAATTCCATTTAAATTATTTGCGACGCAATTGTTGCGTCGCTAAATTAAAAATAATTTTTCTATTTTCTAATTTTATTGCGTCGCTAAGGCGTCGCTATTTAAAATATTTAATTCTTTTCAAAACATTGCGACGCACTGTTATGCGTCGCAATATTTTGTAAACTATTTATACTTTAAACAATATAATTTCATTTAAATTATTTGCGACGCATTTGTTGCGTCGCTAAATTAAAAATAATTTTTCTTATTTTCTAATTTATTGCGTCGCTAATGCGTCGCTATTTAATATATTTAATTCTTTTAAAAACATTGCGACGCACTGTGATGCGTCGCAATATTTTTTTCCGATAATTAGATTTTATAAAATTTAATTTCATTTCAATTATTTGCGACGCAATTGGTGCGTCGCTAAATTAAAAATAATTTTTCTAATTATCTATTTTATTGCGTCGCTAATGCGTCGCTATTTAAAATATTTAATTCTGTTAAAAACATTGCGACGCAAATATTGCGTCGCAATATTTTTATTGATATTTATATTTCATAAAAAATTAATTTAAAAATATTGCGACGCAATATTTGCGTCGCAATATTAAAAATTTAATTTTTTTTGATTTTTTGGTTAATTGAGTCGCTAATGAGTCGCTAATGCGTCGCAATATTTTGTTGTCACAAAGGCGTCGCAAAGTGGTCGCAATTTAGCGACGCAATTATGCGTCGCTAAATTTGCGTCGCTATTTCAGTATTTTCTTGTAGTGTTTCTTGTATCAATATCTCTCACCATATATGCATCTGTGTAACCAATCAGCACAGCTGGACCACCCCCAAAGCTTAAACAAACTTTGGAGCTTCCTCTGAGATATCTGAAGATCCACTTCACTGCTGCCCAATGCTCTTTCCCTGGATTTGCAAGAAATCTGCTAGCAACACCCACTGCATATGCGATGTCTGGCCTCGTACATACCATCGCGTACATCAAACTTCCGACTGCTGAAGCGTAAGGAACCTTCTTCATTTTCTCCTTCTCCTCATCACTTGAAGGACTTTGCTCTGAGCACAACCTGAAGTGACCTGCAAGAGGAGAACCAACTGGCTTTGCATTGATCATACTGAACCTATCCAATACCTTCTCAATGTACTTTTCCTGTGACAACCATATTTTCTTGATTCTTCTATCACGGAAAATCTGCATACCCAGTATTTGCTTTGCTGGTCCCATATCCTTCATTTCAAATGAATTGCTCAGCTCCTTCTTCAACCTGTCAATCATAGACATATCTTTCCCAAGAATAAGCATGTCATCAACATAAAGTAGGAGTATGACAAAATCCTCACTAAACCATTTGATATACACACAATGATCTGAAGCCATTCTTTTGTATCCATTTTCAGCCATAAATGAATCAAATTTCTTGTACCACTGCCTTGGAGCTTGCTTCAGCCCATATAAGCTTTTTTTCAATCTGCAACAAGATTTTCTTTACCTTTGACTTTGAAGCCTTCTGGTTGCTCCATATAGATTTCCTCCTCCAAATCACCATGAAGAAAAGCTGTCTTCACATCTAACTGCTCAACCTCCAAGTCTAGACTAGCAGCAATACCTAGAGCAACACGAATTGAAGACATTTTAACAACAGAAAAAATCTCTTCAAAGTCAATACCTTTCTTTTGACCAAAGCCTTTCACAACCAATCTGGCCTTGTACTTTGGTTGAGAACAATGCTGTTGAGTCTTTAACCTGAAAACCCACTTGTTCTTTAAAGCCTTCCTTCCTCTTGGTAGTTCCACTAAATCATATGTGTGGTTCTTCTGTAAGGCATCCATTTCTTCCAGCATACCTACTAACCACTCCTTTTTCTGCTCACTTTCAACTGCCTCCTGGTAACATTCTGGTTCACCTGCATCAGTAAGCATTATATATTCATCTGTAGAATACCTTTTGGAAGGTTGACGTTGTCTGATAGATCTTCTCAGCTGAGGCTCTGTAGGAGGTTGCTCCTGATCTCCTTCCTGCTCAACATGTCCTACAGGTGAGTTAATATCTGCTCCTGCACTATTTTCTTGCACATCTCCCTATCACCCTGATTTACTAGAGGAGTAACTGGATCACAGTCTGTTAATCCTCCTGCAGAAGACTTGACTGACACCTCCTTCTTGAAGTCTTGAAGGGTTTGATCTTCAAAAAATACCACATCTCTGCTTCTGAATACCTTCTGCTTTTCTGGATCCCAAAGTCTATAACCAAACTCATCATGTGAGTAACCAAGCAAAGCACATTCTTTTGTCTTACCATCCAGCTTGGACCTCTCAATGTCTGGAACATGTGCAAATGCACGACAACCAAACACTCTCAAGTGCTTATAAGAGACATCTTTTCCTGACCATACACGCTCTGCAACATCACCATCTAGAGCTGTACATGGTGACAAGTTTATTACATCAACCGCTGTCTTCAATGCCTCATCCCAAAATCTTTTAGGTAACTTGGACTGTGAAAGCATACATCTGATCTTTTCCATGATGGTGCGGTTCATTCTCTCTGCAATTGCATTATGCTGAGGAGTACCAGGAACTGTCATCTCATGTTGAATGCCATGTGATCTGCAATAATTATCAAATAACCCTGTGTACTCACCACCATTATCTGACCTTATACATTTCAGTTTCTTTCCTGTCTCTCTTTCAACTCTGGCATGAAACTCTTTGAAGACATTAATAACCTGATCTTTAGTCTTCAAACCATAGACCCAAACTTTTCTGAAAAATCATCTATAAAAGTGACAAAATAAAGTGCACCACTGATGCCTGGAACATTAACTGATCCACTAGGAGTTTTTGTCCTCAGAGGACCACAAACATCTGTATAGATACGATCCAAAACATGCATTTTTCTAGATAAAGCAGGACTAGCAAAAGAAACTCTATGTTGCTTGCCAACCAAACAATCAACACATGGGTTCAGATGTACACCTTTGAAGTCTGGTAGAACTTCTTCCTTGGAAAGAACTTGCAGCCCCTTCTCACTCATGTGTCCCAGTCGTTTATGCCACAACTCCATGCTGAAGTCGTTCTCTGTAACATTCAACTGTTCACCATAAGCTTTAGCCTGCAACCTGTATAAAGTGTGACATTTCTTCCCACTGGCTACAACAAGTGAACCTTTACTGAGCTTCCATTGCCCTTTATGAAATCTGCTATCAAAGTCTTCATCATCAAGTCTTCCAACTGAGATTAAATTTAGCCTCAAGTCAGCTACATGCCTTACATCCTTGAGCACCAACTTACAGCCAAGATTGGTCTTCATGTGGATGTCACCCATGCCAATGATGTCTGCTGTGCCTTGATTTTCCATCTTGACAACACCAAAATTTTCAGTCTTATATGTAGAAAAAAACTCCCTCCGTGGTGTAGCATGATAAGAAGCACCTGTGTCAATCACCCACTCATGATTCTGACACTCACATGAGAAGATACCATCAGAAGTAGACAAAATCAAATAATCATCACTCTGCACAGTAGCTGTGATATTCTCCTTTGACTCTGTATCCTCCACTTCTTTTCCCTTTTTCTTACTCTTCTTAGGCTTCTTACACTGATTCTTGTAGTGCCCTTTCTCACCACAGTTATAGCAAGTAATATCTTTTCTTGACCTTGATTTGCTTCTACCCTTGTATGAATTGTCTCTATTTCTAGACTTTGACCGTCCTCTATTCTCTGAGACAAGTGCCTGTGAATCAATCTGAGAAGTTGCTGAATTTTTCCTTCTTAACTCCTCATTCAACAAACTGCCTGTTACTTGACTCATGGTGATAACACCGTCTGGTGCAGAATTACTGAGGGAAACTACCAGTGTCTCCCAACTTTCTGGCAATGAACTGAGAAGTAACAATGCCTGCAACTCATCATCAAGAGACATTTTCATAGAGGATAACTGGTTATTAATACTCTGCATTTCATTCAAATGCTCAGCAATAGAAGCACCCTTTATATTTCAGATTCACTAGTTTTCTGATCAAGAAAGCCTTGTTGCCAGCTGTTTTTCTCTCATATAGACTTTCTAACTTTTTCCAAAGAGAGTTTGCAGAAGTCTCAGTGGAAACATGGTGAAAGACACTATCATCCAACCATTGCCGAATAAAACCGACTGCCTTCCGATCTAACATGATCCAAGCATCGTCTGTCACTGTAACGGGCTTTGCTTTGACCCCTTCTAAAGGTCCATATAGATCCTTGCAATATAAGAGGTCCTCCATCCTTGGTTTCCATATCATCCAATTGTTTCCGTTCAGACTGATCATGCGGGAAACATTACCGGCCTCCATGCTCGCACACAAAAAAAATTTCTGATACCAGTTGATGGGAAAGAATCCGTGTACGAGCAAATACTAGCAGACCGTAATACAGCGGAATAATAAATAAAAATGCGCAAACCACACAATCACAGAAACACCAAGATTTACGTGGAAAATCCCTTCAAGATAAAGGAAAAAAAACCACGGGCAAGCCAGAGAAGAAGATCCACTATAAAATAATAAATATCCAAGTCTCAAAGTCCCTTGCCAGAACTTGAGAAACAATCACAAGAGAATAATAAGGATATAAGGATTACATCACCAAAATACGGTCTCATGCGTTACATCCTTATTTCCTTCTTTTCTCTTCTTTTTCTTCTCTTGGAATCCACCACTCACCACGAAGAAGGATGATGCCTTGCTGCACTCTCAACGCTCTCACGGAAACACACGTCTTTTTCTACGAAAAAAATCATCATCGGCGTGATCTAGAAGCGTGAGAAAATATCTCATGAAATTCTAGCAAATCCTTCCAGAAATATTCTTCTACTCCTTTACTCCTTCACGGTTTTTAATCCTTCAGAAAATTTTTCACTTTTTCATGGTTTTCTATGACACTGTTCTTTTTTTTTTTTTTCTTCTTCATCATACGGCTAAAAATCAAAAACCAGAAGAAAAAAAAAGGTTTATAGGAAAAAAAGCGAGATGCTCCTTTTAATTCTAATGGGCTAAATAAATAGATCATAAGCCCAACAAGCAAAAGCCGGGTTCAAATATAGCTGGCAAAGAATCTATACCACCGTTTGGTCTGAGCCTCTCGACATGGGCGTTCAAAGTCAGCAAACACGCCGCAATTTTTTTTTCAAAAAAAAATAAAAACGATTAACCGTGATATGACAGCTTGCCAGCTTGGACAGGTACACCTCAACCGTTTCCATAAAAATATATTAGAGAAAATTAGATAGACATTGAGGCGACCTCTTCCTTGTTCAGGAAGATTGCGGCGATCTAATTCTTCATTTATTCGCAGGCATCCATCTGCGATTATACAAATTCAAAGGCCTGCAAGGACCTCCATCATGCTCTGACGTGGCCGACACATAGCCACCAGCGGAACGACCTTCGAAAACGTTAGTCCGCCCGCTCCCTTCATGTCCACCTTCTCTCCTGCCACCGTTTCCCACTCAAAACATTGGATCATGGTCCCCAATACGAGCCCTATCATCCTCGTTGCAAGCCCTTCCCCTGGACACTTCCTCCTCCCCATCCCAAACGGAAGTGTCGTTCCACCCCCCACCCTACCATCCAAGAATCTCTCCGGCATAAACTTGGTGGGCTCCGCCCATATGTTTGGATCTCGGTGAATGGCCCATGCATTGACCAATACCATCGTGCCACGTGGGATGTCGTAGCCTCCGATAACGCAGTCTTCCCGTGACTCGTGAGGGACTAGAAGTGGGGCAACCGGGCGCAATCTAAGCGTTTCATTGATGATTCCATTAAGATAAGGAAGCTTGGGAAGATCATCTTCTTCTAGCAAGCGCTTATCCGTTACACACCCATCAATCTCCAGCCTGGCCTTCTGTAGTGCCTCCGGATGGTTGAGCAGCAGCGACATCGCCCACTCCATCGTCTGTGTCGATGTGTCGGTCCCTGCAACGAATAAGGTCTTCACGTAGACGCAAGGTCAGAGTTCAGCGGACAACGGTTCTAGAATTTATAAGAAAAGCTATAGGGAGAGGACCAAACTTTTATAGAAAAGAAGGAGATCGAAGATGAGCTATCCATATTCCTTGCTACGAAAATTAATTGTACCTATTTTACTTTTTAAAGTCAAATATATGTTCTAGATCATTTGTTTTCCTTCATCAAGATATCCATAATCCCAGCGAAGCATACCTTATCTTCTTCACATAAAAAATGAAAGCTCAAATGATGGTTGCATTATTTTCATTATCTTTTATAATAAAATTTGTTTGGGTTAATTAATATGTACACTATTTGAAACCGTGATAAACAATATTATTATTAGAAAGATAAAATGGATAGGTAAGGTATAGCAAGCTTACGTACCATGATGAAGGCCTTGATGAACTGGTCGGTGTAATACTTGGGATCTTCCCGTTGAAGAGATAACAGAACGCTTATGAGAGTTTTCCTATTACTTCTCTCTTCACCTTCACCACCACCTCTTCTCCGGTGCTCGTCAATAAGTCCCTGCAGGATCTCCTCTCTCCACTTATCGAATTCAGCCATCCTACGGCTCACCCCCTGGAAGTCTATTACCCTCAATATCGGAAGGAAGTCGGAGAGATTCGACGCCCCAGCCAATGTCAGTGCCTGCTCCACCATCTTCATAAACCGCGCCGACTCCTCGGAGCTTGCTATATCCTCCCTATGATACCTTTTCCCAGTGATAGTCCTCATTATCACGTTCAGCGACAGCCCGAACAGCCTCGGCTTGAGCTCCACCCTCGCAAACTCCCTTTCCCTTCCAACCGATTCACGGAACGCCCAGCTCGTCCAAGCTCGAACCTCCTCTGCTCGGATGTCGGATAGAGATTGGAGGCGGCTGGAGGAGAAGAGCTCAACGGTAAAGATGCGGCGGAGGTTGCGCCAGTGGGGACCGTAGGAGGAGGAGGGGAGGGTGGTATAGTTATAGGAGAGGCAGCGGTTTGAGGGCAGCTGGGGGCGATTGGCGAGGACGATGTCATTCTTCGTGAAGCACTCCTCGGCAAGGGACGCGGAGGAGACGACGAGGACCGGGCGGGAACCGAAGCGGAGGAGGAAGGCGGGACCATAGCGGTCGGAGAGGGCGGCGAGGGTGCGGTGGAGGGGCTTCTTGAAGAGGTGGAGGTGGCCAATGATTGGAAGAGAGGGAGGACTTGGGGGTGATAGATTCTTCTTTGTAGAACGGGTGGAGAAGAGGAAGACTTTGATGAGGAGGAGAAGGAAGGTAAGGGTGAGGGCGAGGCAGGGAAGGATGGGCTCCATGACAACAGGTTGGGATGGAGGGCGAGAAGAGCCCAGTGGATGTATTTATAGTCGAACTTAGTGGGCAATTTGCTCGTCATCATTAGAAAGATAACCATTAGCGAAGTCAGGTCGATTGCGACAAAAAAGATGGGGAAAAAATCAAATTTACATAGCAAACTGCAGCTAAGTCTGTTCGTATGATTTTGTATTAAAAATTAAATTAAATTATAATTTTAATCCTTAAATTTAAATGTATGTGTTATTTTGATTCCTAAATTTTAAAAAATTACTAAGGTGATCTTGTATTTCTTTTTTTTTTTTTTCTTTTGATTCCTATCATTAAATAAGAAAGATATCGTTAGATTCTATCTGGCAGCATAAGTGGCATCAAATTTATTATCGTTACACTAATCCATTAATTTAAAATTTAATAATTTATTAATAAAAATAAAAATTCCTTCCTTACTCCCTTCTTCCTTTCCTACCCATTCTCTTTCCTTCATTCATTCTCCTCCCTACTCGTTCCTACATCCCCTCACTCGGCTGCGCCGCTCGCCTTTAGCATCGTACCTGTTGTCGTCGCCGCTTGCCTCCCACCCCTTGTCGGCCGTCATTATTCACCTCATGCTCGCTACCTTTTGCCATTTTCTAGGGCTTCTTCTCTTTCGACTTCTTGAGGTGCTTGTGGTTAGCACAAAGGGAGGCGACCATGGAGGCAACGGTAGCAACGAAGAAGAGGAGGACGGTTGAGCTATTGGGATGGTAACAAGGTATATGGAACAGAATTATATTTGAGTGCAAAGGTGGTTGCAGTAGCCTCATCTTTTTTTGGCTTTAAGAAATTATTTTGCTCGATATTGTTTTAGCTTAACATTGCATAAACAATCCTATTCCAATGGTGAGCTGGCGGCGATGAGCAAGTAGAAGGTGGTGAAAATCAGGAAGAAGGTGGCAGAAGGCGGACGATGGCCGATGAGGGGCAGAAGGCAAGCAGCAGCGATGCCGAGTGGAGGGATGCGGGAATGGGTAAGGAGGAGAATGGGGAGAGGGAAGAGCACAGGTAGTAGGGAAGAAGGAAGGAGGTAAAGAACAAATTAAATGAAATTATAGTTTTAACCTCATAGAGGTGTGTGCTATTTTGATTTTTAAATTTTAAAAAGTTGAAAAAGGAAACCTACACTTTCTTTTTTGTTTCCCTTTTATTTCTGTCGTTAAATAAAAAAGATATCAATTGATTCTGACTGACGTGGCAACATATAGGGCATCCATGATGATAAAATTAAATTAAAATTATTAATTTATTAATCCAAAATTTAATAATTTATTAATAAAAATAAAAATTTCTTTCTTACCCTCTTCTTCCTTTCCCACCTATTCTCTTCCCTTCATGGTTTTAAAACGGGACCAAACCGGATGGTTGAATCGGTTCAACCAAGAATCGATCATGAGTCCAATCCGATTTTATTATTAAAGTTAACTTTTATATGATCCAGTAAAAATTAAAAAACCTATTGAACCGATCAGGTTTTGAAGAACCGATTCAACCTCGGCTTTTAACTTTTAATTTTGATAAAAAAATTAAAATTAATTTTTTAGATTTTTAATTTTTTTGCTTGAATTAATATTTATATTTATTATTTTTATATTATTAAATTAAAAATTAATTATGATGTCATTCGATTCGATCAAACTAGTTTATTCGGTCAAACCGATTGACCCATAATCAAATGGCAAGTCAGTTCGTTGTCCGATCCGATTTTTAAAACATTGCTCCCCTCCCCTATTCTCTCCCTACTCGTTCTGCATCCCTTTACTCAACAGAGCCACCCACCGTTGGTGTCCAGTCGATCGTTGTGCCTCTTGCCTTTCCCCTCGTCGATCGCCATTCGCCTCTTGCTCGTTGCCTTTCGTGGCTTTCTTCCAGAATCATCCATGATGGACTTCTTTCACACGTTCTCCTCATCAACCTCGCTGGCCTTCTTCCACAATATCACTTTACCCATCCCACTACTGATGTTGCTCAAGTGGGAGAAGAGCTTTCGGATCTCTTTGGAGAAAGGGGCTGGGATCCTGCTCTTCTTCTCTTCGACATCTTGAGGTGCTTGTGGTCAATGCGAAGGGAGGTGACCATGGAGGCAACGAGGAGGAGGAAGGTTAGCTTTTGGGATGGTTACAAGGTATATGGAACAAAGTTATATTTGAGTGCAAAGGTGGTTACAGTAGCCTTGTCTTTTTTGGCTTAAAGAAATTTTTATGCTCGATATTGTCTTTAGCTTAGCATTGCATAAACAAGTCTATTCCAACAATGAGTAGGCGGTAACAAGTGGACAGAAAGTGATAAAACTCTGAAAAAAAGCGGTGGAAGGCAATCGACAACCAATGAGCGGGATGAAGAGTAAGCGAATGAAATGCCAAAGGTGGGTAGCGGTGCTCAGTAAAGAAGGCGAGAATGGGTAGGGAGGGAGAATGGGGAGAGGGGAGAACATAGATAGGGAACGATGTAAAAAAGAAACTTTTATTTTTATTATTAATTATTAAATTTTAAATTAACAAATTAATATATTAATAATAGACTGTAATTTAATTTGATCATCATAATGCCACATAAGCTGTCAAACAAAATCAAACGATTTTTTTTATTTACTAAAATTTAAAAAATTAAAAATTATTTTTAAATTTTTAAAAATTTAAAAATTAAAGCATCATCTGTAAGTTTGAGAGTTCAAACTGTAGTTTAATTTTAAAATTTATCTCTATGGATGCGTGCGCACTTACGTATCATTCAGGACAGGGACGGTGATTGCTTGGACGCAAATTGGCGCATTGTGTCAACGCACACGTAGGAGGTGACGTAATATGCAACTGGGTGAATGAAAGGTGAGACCGACGTTGCCCCACCCATCCAAGAAGCCTATTTATTGCAGTGCACCCACGTGACTGAAAACTATATAGAAAATATATAGGAGGGTGGATGGCAGGCTCGACGAGATAAGGCCGTTGACGAAAGTAAGTCAAGCAGGCCATATATATATATATATATATATATATATATATATATACAAAACAAAAGTTTAATTCATTTACAAAACTTAAATCAACGACCGGCTCATGAAATTAGTGTCTCTTCTCTGAATCTAAATCTGAGATTATTACGTGGTCTCTCAACTTTAGTGAAACCGAACGAAACCAAAAATCTAGAAGGTTTAGGCTTTACTCAAAGAAAAGCGTCTCATTATATTAGGTTTACCTAATCCAATCTAGTTATAGATACCTCATATTGTATTGAATATAGCTAGAAATGCATTTGTATGGCAACCTAGATGATTGTTCAATCATTCTTACAAACATTTTTTATGCATATGCATTAGAAAGATTATTATTTTAAGCTAGGAAAAGAATGTTTTAGCTCAGCCCAAAAGACTAAGCTTCCTAAGCTTACTAAGCTACTAATTGTTAAACAATAGCTCATAATCCTTTCAAAAATTGTAAGCAAAAATTAAAAGTGGCAAGCAGGTTTGGCAGCTATCATGAGCGGACAGATCTGAGCGGATCTGGATGTGCAGCAAATTTGGCAACCCATGCAAGGAGCGACAAGTGAAAGCCTATGGATCCGGATGAATTTGGGCGCGCAACAAATTTGGCAACCCATGCCAGGAGTTACAACTGGGAGCCTGCCAAACGCACGGGCACACATAAATTTGGCAGTCCGAGCCAAGGATGACACGCATAAATTTGACAGCCCGAGTTAAGGATGGCGCGCATGAATTTGATAGCCCGAGTCAAGGATGGCAGGCAGGTGAGTCTGACGCGTAAAGATAAAAATCCTAATAGATTTTTGTAGCCGTAAGGCCTTTCTCTCAATAAAGAAGAACTAAAAACCTTCCGTGGACGTAGGTAAATTGCCGAACCATGTAAATCTTTATGTCTTGTACTTGATTGCTTTTCTTTTTATTTTTTGCATTTAGATTAATTCTTATTCATGTTCCATGAGTTCCACGTAGTTTATTATACAATAATTGGTATCAGAGCATAGGCTAAGATGAGTGGATTGGTAGCGCATGCCAAGTTTGACAAGTTCGATGGTAAGAAAATTTTTCTCTATGGCATATGAGGATGAACGATCTGTTGACTCAGATGAAGGTTCACAAAGCTTTAAGGGGATAGAAGCCAGCTAACATGGAAAAAAATGATTGGCAGGACATGGAGTTAATCGCCTTCAGTATAATCCGGATGTGTTTGGTGGATTCAGTAGTACATGATGTAATTAATGAGAAGACAATAAAGGATTTATGGACAAAACTGGAGAGCATGTTCATGTCCAAGAATGTTATCAATAAGCTATTTCTGAAGCGCGATCTATTCAGTTTTAAAATGGAAGAAGGTGGAGACTTAGGAGATCATATAGCCTAGTTCAACCAAAATGTTAGTGATTTATTATGCATGGATGTGCAAATTGATGAGGAGGATAAGGCTCTAATGCTTATATGTTCTTTGCCGCCATCGTTTAACCAATTTAACATGACATTGTTATATGGAAAGGAGACGCTAGACTATGATGAGATAGTGCAGGCTTTTAGTCCCATATATCAATGTAAAAGTTGGAGACAGAAAACTCACAAGCTGAGGGTTTGTCATCAGTTCAGAACATGGCAAGGGCAGATAAAGGAACAGGGAGCAGAAGAGAGAAAAGTCTAGGGGCAGATCCAAGTCAAGGATGTCAAAGCAGGAGTATTTCAAATGTCACCAGAAGGATCACTGGAAGAAAGATTGCTCTCTATTGAAGAATCAGGGAGTTGATAGGAAAGATGCAGCTTCAAGTTCAGCTAGTGTTGCTACAGATGCTTCAGAGGAGGAGGAGGATCTTTTAGTAGCCTCGTCGAAAGGTAATGACTTGGTATCTGACACATGGACATTAGATTCTATATGCTCATCACATTATACGTCACATAGGAATTGGTTCCATAGTTATAAGGCCTGTGATGCTGGTAGTGTGACATTGAGTGATAATTATTTTTGCAAGGCTATGGGGATTGGTAGTGTTAGAATTAAGATATTTGATGGTATAATTAGGACATTGGAGAATGTAAAGCATGTCCCTGAATTGAAAAAAGAACTTGATTTCTCTAGGACAGTTAGAGAAGCAACTGTGTGGTTTTTCAGCAACTCGAGATAGTAAAATTCTTAAGGTTTCTGTAGGTGCTATGACTATGATGAAGAAAAAGGATAGAAAATAATTTGTACAGGCTATTGGGTAGTATAGTTATTGATAATGGGTATGCATGTTCATCAATAGAGAATAGCTCGGATACCTTCAAACTCTGGCATATGCAGTTAGGGCATATCAGTGAGCAAGGTTTGCAAGAACTACAGAAGAGAAAACTATTGGATGGGATTACATGGTGTCAAGTTGGGTTTTGTGAATTCTATGTTTATGGTAAACAAAACAGGGTTTAGTTTAGGTCCTCCTCACAGAGAAGCAAGCAGGTATTAGAGTATGTTTACTCAGATGTCTGGGGTCTAGCACAGATTGCAGCAAAAGGTGGAGCTAGGTTTTTTATGACATTTATTAATGATTTCTTCCGAAAGCTTTCGGTGTATTTTATGAGAGAGAAGAGTGATGTATTCTCTAGGTTCAAGGAGTAGAAAGTCAGTGTTGAGAAACAACAGGGAAGAACATGAAGTGCTTAAGGTCTGATAACAGGGGTGAACATCTAATGAATTCACAAGTTTCTACAAGAAAGAGGGAATTGAGAGGCATTTCATAGTTCCTAAGCTACCTCAGCAAAATGGGGTTGCTGAAAGGATGAACATGACACTATTAGAGAGAGCCAGAGCTATGAGATTACAGGCAGGTTTGCCCAAGCAATTTTGGGCAGAAGCAGTGAATACAGCTTGTTTTATTGTTAACAGAACACCTTCAGTGAAGTTAGAGAGGAAGTCTGCAGAATAGGTCTGGACAAGTAAGGATGTTGACTATTCTGTACTCAAGATTTTTGGGTATCCAGCTTATGCCTTAATCCTCAGTGATGAGAGAACAAAACTGGATTCAAAGTCTAGAAAATGTATCTTTGTCGGGTATGAAAAAAGAGTTAAGGGATATAGACTTTAGGATCCTAAGGCGCAGAAGGTGATAGTTAGTAGGGATGTAGTCTTTGATAAGCAGGCTATGGTAAACAAGCAAGAATCATCTCAAGTAGAAACTATGGGTTCAATTCTAAGGTAAATGTGAAACTTAGACCAGATAGTCCTTCAAGTTTAGTTAAGCCAGCAGTTAAAATAAAATGCAATGATGATGATTCAGAGAGTACAGAAAGGCAGCAGTATCAATAAGAACACTGTTGGTCCAGATAGCAACCCAAGAGGGGGGGTGAATTGGGTTTTTCAAAAATTTAAACTCTTTTGAAAATAAACCCCAGCGGAAATAAAAACTTAGATTCGCACAAATTAAAACAGAATATGCACAAATAGAGAGTTAAAGATAATGAGACAATCACGCAAACACAGGAGATTTTATAGTGGTTCGGTGTACCTACACCTACGTCCACTCCCAAGTATCTCTTGGGTCCACACTATAATCAATCTGATTACAGCAGAGTTGTTTTGCAAGCTCACAACTCGAACTTGTTGTTTTCCGGGTGCACAACGAACCCAGCTGGTTTTCAAGGCTCACCAGCACAAAACCTTACACCACAAGCAAACTGCTTGCACAAGGCTAACAGCCTCAATGGAATCAATCCTCCGATTGACCCAGCAAACAATAATCGTTACTACAAAACAAAGGCTCCTCCAATGAGCAAATATACAATGATAGACACGAAATAAAGAGATAGGAATCAAAGCCTGATTTGCAGATCTTGGTGGCTTGCTTCTTCTCTTCTCTTGGGTGGATCTTCCTTTAGAATGCTCTTGAAGCTCCGAAGATCAGAAAACTAGGGCTTGCTTCTTTTCTTGAGATTTCTTCAAAATGAAGCTATGAAAGCTTGGAATCTCTCTCTTTTCTTTTGGGGAATCAGTATAATCTTTCCTCTCGAATTTTTCCTCTTTTCTCTTTTGATTTTCTGATGGGTTTCTAAGATTTTTCTCTATTCTTTCTTTTTGTCTCTCTCTCTCATTTTCGGATGCAGCAAACCCTCTTCTTATAGATCAGTTTAATCCATAAATAGTTTAAAACTATCCGTTAGAAACAAGTGTAAGAAGGATTAGAACCAAAAATAGCAATAGCCGTTGGGATTAAAAAGATAAAAGTAAAGTTTAGAGTCGTTCTGACAGTTCTGAAGTTACGTCTGACATTCTGGAGTCGGCTCTAACTTTTCTGGAGTCGGCTCTAAATCGAAAATCCCCAAATCGCTTGAACTGGAGTCGTCTCTGACTTTTCTGGGGTCGACACAAAAATCTTCTGGAGTCGACTCTAACAGTCCCGGAGTCGACTCTAAGTCGTGGCCAGAAAAACCATCGTTCTGTCTTTTCTGTTGGAGTCGGCTCTAACAGTCCGGGAGTCGACTCTAAGTCTGTGCCGATTTCGGAGTCGACTCTGCGATTCCATGTGTCGACTCTAATGTCTGCAATCTTACCTTGACATTAGATTCGAACTAGAACTTGATTTGATCTTATATCATAAACTGAAAAACTTAATCAAAATCATTAGTAACTTCAAATGTTATACTCAAATAGTTTTGTTAATCATCAAAATCAACAATTGGGTCAACAATCTCCCCCTTTTTGATGATGACAAAAACTTTGAGTATATGCATTAAAAATTCATTTGAACTAAGAATTATAGACATTGTTAAAGCTTTAAAACTTCCTAGAGAATTTGATGTCAAGTTTCAAAATGAACTTTAAAAACATACTTGAGTTCTATTATAAACAGCAATCAAGATGATTTAACATAGAAAATATTAAGCTCCCCCTGCATTAAATAACTCCCCCTATGCTATGTAGATAAACTGAAATAGATTGATCATTTTTGATACAAATTGATTAGAATTTATAAATCTCAAAATTTCTCTCCCCTTTTTAGATATGCCAATTGATTGAAATCTTATATTCCTTTAATCTTATATTCTTCATTCTTATTTTTTATGCATATACATTTTCTCTCCCCCTTTTTTGTTATCAGCAATAAGGTGAATTTAAAAACAATAAAGAAGGTTATCAGAGCGAGGTTGTTGGTTCATTCAATCATAGAGATGGTAATTGGTTCTCATAGACAAATTTGCAATAAAAGGATAATTGTATTTCAATGCAAGATTCATTACATGTGTCAATTCAAGTACATTCATAGTAAAGTAACATATTCAAGTATATTCACAGTAAACCAAAATTCCTAGATACAAGCTATCAAAGTAAAGAAAGCTAGAAATCCTAAGATACAAACTAGGATAAGACAGGGTATCAAAATCAAACATGCTTGTAAACAATTTTCTTCAAATGACCAATCATTTCCATAATCTCATCTTTTTGGTCTTTCTTAAATTTTTCAAGACAAGCTTCAATTGAGTGACAGCAACATCAATATCTTTCTTCAACTGACCAGTAGCATCTAAATAGACTCTTGATCCATCTGCTATCCCTTCTAGCCTTTCAAAAATCTTTTGAAGCTCAGATGACATGGCATTCACTGATTTATCCAAAGTAGAAACTATCATGTCAAGCTTAGCAGATATCAATTTCATTTCACTTCTCATTTCCGAATCATGCTCAGTCAGTAGGGCTCTGAGCTGATCAAGCTGCTCCTCTGAAAATCTTCAGATACCAAAGCTGACTGATGTGGAGGTGAAGGATGAGTGCTCGGTCCAGCCTCTGAAGGTCCAGCAGTAGATGGTCCAGGAATATCCTCTGCTCTGGCCTCCTCAACTCTAACTTCCTCTGCTCTGGTCTCTTGTCCTCTTTTTATCCAAATATCATTCTCTTTTCTGAAGCCCATGCGGTGAATTGTAGAGACACTGTAGTAATCAGTATGCCTTAATTTCTTAGTGGCTCATTATCCATTATTAGCACACCTTGGCTTCTAAAAACTAAGGTCAGAATCATACCATATGGCAGTGTTGATCTCTTCTTGGTTGCTGCTTCTGCCATATAGCCAATCATCATTCCAGCTAAATTAACAGGCCTTCCAGTAATGATACAGTCCATCAACAAGATATCTCGCTCCGAGACATACTCAAACCTTCCAATTTTAGGAAACAAGATTCTTCCACAAATATTATGAAGTAACCTGAGTTCCAAATTTAGTTGATTAGCCATGATTTCTTCAAACTCAGATACTTCTCTCCCTAACATCCTAGATAGGGCACCTCCTCTATCATCATGTTGATACTCAACTAGTCCAATAGTAGGCATCTCCAATAAATTTCCAAGAGTCTCGGCGTGATTATCACTTTGGTTCCTCTTACAAAACTCACTAAACCTCCCTCTCCTCTACATAAATCATTGTAGAATTCTCTCACAAGGGCAGGGTACGTAGGAACATCCAAAGAACAACTTTCTCCCATCCCATTTCCTTCAATAATGGCCAATAGCGAAGCCCTCCGAAGCAAAGAAATCGAAATCTACTTTTCTTCCAGTTGTAATGGCCTTACCCGCTAATTGATCTACCCATGGAGAAGATGGTGAAGGTGGAGAAGCATCTTGGGTGGCAGATGATGAAGACGGTGAGGGTTGCCTACGAATCGAGCGACGCTTCGTGGGAACGGTCGATCCACCAACGATAGCACGCTTCTTAGGAGCCATAGGAATTGATTGGGAGTTATTGAGAGATTTGAGGGGTTTGGAGGGGTTGGAATTGGTTTAGAAAGGATTAGGAGACGATAGGGTCGTTTGGGTGTCGACTCCGCCTTTTTATTTTGACCTAGTTCCACTTAGAGTCGACTCCCGCAAAGCGAGGTGTCGGCTCCGGACTAGAAAATCTGTCAGCGCCCGAATTAGAGTCGGCTCTGCAGAAGCCGGAGTCGGCTCTAATTGCCCAGACAGAACATCAAAATATGAAGGTGTCGACTCCACAAACTGCAGGTGTCGACTCCACAATAGTTTCAGTGAAAAATTAAATTTCAAGGATCTGAAACTAATCAAATTAATCATCAAACTCTAGATAAGTGTTCCTTAATCAATTGGGGAAACAATGAATCAAATTTCTAGATAAATTTCCTTATTGGACATAGAGGATTTTCAAGAAATTGATGAAGTCTAGATAGTTGTTGTCCTTAAGAGTTTCAGAAAATCATTCTAAAGGATCACAAACTCCTAATTCTCCTCTAAGATAACAAAATCTTTCCTCACTCAAAGGTTTGGTAAAAATATCAGCTAATTGATCATTAGTATTAACATAATCAAGACAAATATTCATTATTTACATGTTCTCTAATAAAGTGATGTCTAATTTCTATGTGTTTAGTTCTTGAATGTTGAATTGGATTCTTAGTTAGATTGATGCACTAGTATTATCACATCTAATAGGAATTTTATCAAGTGTGATACCATAATCTTCAAGTTGTCGCTTAATCCAAAGGATTTGAGCACAGCAACTTCCAGCTGCAACATACTCTGCCTCAGCAGTGGATAATGCAACCGAATTTTGCTTCTTGCTAAACCAAGAGATTAAGTTACTTCCTAAAAGTTGGCATGCCCCACTTGTACTCTTTCTATCTAATTTACAACCAGCATAATCAGAATCAGAATAAGCAATCAATTTTAAGGTTGAGTCTCTAGAATACCATAATCCTACATTTTTAGTTCCATTTAAGTATCTAAAGATTCTTTTAACAGCAAATAAATGTGATTCTTTAGGATTAGATTGATATCTTGCACATAACAAACAGAAAACATAATATCTGGCCTACTTGCAGTTAGTAAAGAAGTGATCCGATCATACCTCGGTAATGCTTCTGATCTACTTTCTTACCTTCTTCATCCTTGTCCAGCTTGCATGAGGGACTCATTGGCGTACCAAGAGGTTTAGCAGATTCCATACCAAACTTCTTGAGTATTTCCTTTGTGTACTTTGTTTGGTTGATGAAAATTCCGCTTTCTCTTGTTTGATTTGAAGTCCAAGGAAGAAGTTGAGTTCTCCCATCATGCTCATCTCGAATTCTCCCTGCATTAACTTAGCAAATTCTTGACAAAGGAGATTGTTAGTAGCACCAAATATAATGTCATCAACGTAAATTTGAACAATTAATAAATCCTTTTCTTTTCTTTTTAAAAACAAAGTTTTATCAACATTTCCTCTGAAAAATCATTTTCAATTAAAAATTTACTTAATCTATCATACCAAGCTCTAGGTGCTTGCTTTAAACCATAAAGTGCTTTGTGCAATTTGAAACGTGATTTGGAAATTCATGATCTTCAAAACCAGGAGGTTGTTCAACATAAACTTCTTCATAAAACCATTTAAAATGCACTTTTAACATCCATTTGAAATAAGTTGAAATTCATATGACATGCAAATGCAAGTAGTAGCCTAATGGCTTCTAATCTAGCAACAGGTGCAAAGGTTTCATCAAAATCTATACCTTCTTCTTGATTATATCCCTTTGCAACTAATCTAGCCTTATTTCTAATTACCAAGCCATTTTCATCCAATTTATTTCTAAAAACCCATTTAGATCCTATTATAGGGTGGTTTTTAGGTCTTCTACTAGGGTCCAAACTTGGTTCCTAGTGAATTGGTTTAACTCTTCCTGCATTGCTAACATCCAATAACTATCTTTCTCAGCTTCCTCTATAGTTTTAGGTTCTATATGAGATACAAATGCAAGATGATTATTGATATTTCTCATTGATGATCTAGTCCTTACACCTTGAGATGGATCACCTATGATTAGGTCTTAGGATGACCATAAGCATATCTCCAATCTCTAGGTAGATCTTTATCATTATGAGCAGTATCAATACCATCATCCTTAGGTGAGTCATCATCCTTAGCTTCAGGTTCTTGATCTGAAGATACATTTAATTTTTCAATACCTCTTTCAATCAAAGATGTATCTTCCTCATCATCAATTTTATCTGAACTTGATGCTAAAGACTCATCAAACACTATATGAATGGATTCTTCTACAACTAAGCTTCTCTTATTAAATACTCTATATGCCTTGCTAGATGTAGAATATCCTAGGAAAATACCTTCATCAGACTTTGCATCAAACTTCCCAAGATTGTCCTTTCCATTGTTATGAATAAAGCATTTACAACCAAATGCATGAAAATAACCTAAATTTGGTTTCCTATTATGCCATAGTTCATAGGGAGTCTTCTTAAGGATAGGTCTAATCAGGGCTCTATTTAGGATGTAACATGCTGTGTTTATAGCTTCCGCCCAAAAATATTTTGGAAGTTGGCTTTCACATAGCATGGTACGGGCCATGTCTTCTAAAGTCCTATTCTTTCTTTCTACAACTCCATTTTGTTGGTGTCCTAGGTGCTGAAAAGTTATGATGTATGCCTTTTTCAAAACAGAATTTTTCAAATAAGTGATTTTCAAATTCAGTTCCATGATCACTTCTAATAGACACTATGGTAGTGTTTTTCTCATTTGTGACTTTCTTAACGAATTTCAGGAATATTGAGAAAGTCTCATCTTTGTGAGCCAAAAACATTACCCAAGTGAATCTAGAGTAATCATCTACTATCACTAGACCATATTTCTTTCCTCCTAGACTTGTGGTTCTAGTAGGTCCAAAAAGGTCCATGTGTAGTAGCTCTAGTGGCCTAGTAGTTGAAACAATATTCTTAGATTTGAAAGAAGTTCTTGTTTGTTTTCCAAATTGACATGCATCACATATTCGATTATTTTCAAAATTTAAGCTAGGAATACCTTTAACTAAATCCATTTTAATAGTTTAGAAATTAGGTGTGTGCTTGCATGACCTAATCTACGGTGCCATAGCCAACCAATCATTCATCTTAGCATTATTAGCAACTAAGCAATGATTACTTGGAGATAAATTACTCAAATCAATTAAGTACACATTGCCATAACGTTTACCAACAAGAATAATGCTATTATCAATGGGATTAGTAACAGTGCAAAGAAGCTTCAAAGGAAACTTTGAAACCTTTATCACAGTTGGCTAATACTTATCAAATTATGTTTAAGTCCATCAATATAAAACATTATCAATATGAGTAGATGGAGTAATTTGAATCTTACCAATACCCATGATATGGCCTTGACCATTATCACCAAAAGTAACTACTCCACCTCTTTTTGATTCAAGGTGATGAATTGATCTTTGTCACCCGTCATGTGTCTTGAGCAACCACTATCCAGGTACCATTTTCTTTTCAGTCTGATGGCTAGACACTCCTGCAAAACATTATGTCTTAATTTTAGGTACCCAAGCTTTCTTGGGTCCTTCATGGTTAGATGCATTAAATATTGTTCCTTTGGGAACCCAAATCATCTTTCTTTTATTATGTGGAGATTTACACATATAAGATTTATGTCCTTTTTTTCACATTTAAAACAAGTAATATTTGATGATTTTTCAGCATGTATAAAAATATTTTTCAAAGATTTTTGCTTTTTAAGTGGATTATATCCTAATCCAGCTTTATCAAAATAGCTTTTTGATTGTCCAAAATCATATTAAGTTTGATAGAGCTTAAAGTAAATTTATCAACAATAGGTTTAAGTCTATCAACTTCATTTTTAAATTTTTTCTTTCTTTAAATTCATTTTCATGCTTTTTTTTTCTAAAGATAGATTTTGCATTTGATTTTCAGATCTTTGTTCTTTGAACTTAAGTTTGCAAAATCATCCATTAATTCATAAAAAGCACTATGCAATTCATCGAAAGTAAAATCATCAAGAAAACTCGGACTTACCTCATCATTGTCCGCCATGAAGCATAGATTGGCCATTTCACTCTTTTCTTCCTCTTCGGAACTTGAGCTTTCCGAATCACTCCATGTGGCCATCATTGCCTTCTTTTTGAATTTTCGGGTGCCTTTCTTTAGTTGTGGGCATTCAGATTTAAAATGACCCGGCTTCTTACATTCAAAACAAATAACTTCTTTTTCTTTGCCCTTGTCCTCATCTTTTCTTGCAAAGGGCTTTTTCTTTTCAAACTTCTTCTTCTTCATGAATCTTTTAAATTTCCTTGTGATGAGTGCCATGTCCTCATCATCACTTTCATCTTCAGATTCATGAGGCTCTTCCATATATTCAGAAATCTTAAGAGCCATAGTCCTCTTCTTCTTTGACTCATCATCATCAACATGTTGCTTAATTTGAAGCTCATGAGTCATCAAGGATCCCAATAATTCTTCCAGGGGTAGGGTACTTAGATCCTTGCCTCTTGTATTGCAGTCACTTTAGCTTCCAAGTCCTAGGCAAAGAACGTAAAACCTTCCTCACAAGATCAGAATTATCATAAGATTTACCAAGGCTTTTTAAACCATTAACTATATCAGTAAATCTTGTAAACATATCAGTAATAGATTCACATGCATCCATCTTAAACAATTCATACTTATGAACTAGCATGTTAATCTTGGATTCCTTGACTTGATTTGTTCCCTCATGGGTAACCTTAAGTCTATCCCAGATTTCCTTAGCAGAAATGCAAATAAATATACGATTGAATTCATTGCATCTAATGAGTAGTATAAAACATTCATTGCTTTGGCATTAAGTTGTGCCAATTTTTTATCATGTTCATCCCATTCCGTTTCCGGTTTAGGAATCTCCATGCCATTAACTCTAGCAGTGGGTGTGTGTGGTCCATTGACTATAATGCTCCATAGATCATAGTCAAGTGCTTGAAGAAGATTTTCATTCTAGCCTTCCAATAACCATAGTTTAAACCATTAAACAAGGGTGGTCTATTAGTAGATTGGCCTTCAGAAAAAGATGAACCAGCTTGAGTTGCCATGTGGATCTTTGACTCTTGATCGTTAGATCAAATCAAATGAGCACTAGCTCTGATACCAATTGTTGGTCCAGATAGCAACCCAAGAGGGGTTTTTCAAAAATTTAAACTCTTTTGAAAATAAACCCCAACAGAAATAAAAACTTAGATTCGCACAAATTAAAATAGAATATGCACAAATAGAGAGTTAAAGATAATGAGACAATCATGGCAAACACAGGAGATTTTATAGTGGTTCGGTGTACCTACACCTACGTCCACTCCCAAGTATCTCTTGGGTCCACACTATAATCAATCTGATTACAGCAGAGTTGTTTTGCAAGCTCACAACTCGAACTTGTTATTTTTCCGGGTGCACAACGAACCCAGCTGGTTTTCAAGGCTCACCAGCACAAAACCTTACACCACAAGCAAAATGCTTGCACAAGGCTAACAGTCTCAATGGAATCAATCCTCCGATTGACCTAGCAAACAATAATCGTTATTACAAAACAAAGGCTCCTCCAATGAGAAAATATAATGATAGATCACGAAATAAAGAGATAGGAATCAAAGCCTGATTTGCAGATCTTGGTGGCTTGCTTCTTCTCTTCTCTTGGGTGGATCTTCCTTTAGAATGCTCTTGAAGCTCCGAAGATCAGAAAACTAGGGCTTGCTTCTTTTCTTGAGATTTCTTCAAAATGAAGCTATGAAAGCTTGGAATCTCTCTCTTTTCTTTTGGGGAATCAGTATAATCTTTCCTCTCGAATTTTCCCTCTTTTCTTTTGATTTTCTGATGGGTTTCTAAGATTTTTCTCTATTCTTGTCTTTTTGTCTCTCTTCTCTCTCATTTTCGGATGCAGCAAACCTCTTCTTATAGATCAGTTTAATCCATAAATAGTTTAAAACTATCCCTTAGAAACAAGTGTAAGAAGGATTAGAACCAAAAATAGCAATAGCCGTTGGGATTAAAAAGATAAAAGTAAAGTTTAGAGTCGTTCTGACAGTTCTGAAGTTGCATCTGACATTCTGGAGTCGGCTCTAACTTTTTTGAAGTCGGCTCTAAATCGAAAATCCCCAAATCGCTTGAACTGGAATCGTCTCTGACTTTTCTTGGGTCAACACAAAAAATCTTCTGGAGTCGACTCTAACAGTCTCAAAGTCGACTCTAAGTCGTGACTAGAAAAACATCGTTCTATCTTTTCTGTTGGAGTTGGCTCTAACAGTCCGGGAGTCGACTCTAAGTCTGTGCCAATTTTGGAGTCGACTCTGCGATTCCATGTGTCGACTCTAATATCTGCAATCTTACCTTGACATTAGATTCGAACTAGAACTTGATTTGTCTTATATCATAAACTGAAAAACTTAATCAAAATCATTAGTAACTTCAAATGTTATACTCAAATAGTTTTGTTAATCATCAAAATCAACAATTAGGTCAACAAACACAGTATTGCCATAGATAGACCCAGACACACAATTAGACTTCCAGCTAGGTATCGTACAGACAATGAGTCAGCTTCTTTGCTTTACTAACTAGTGATGAAGAACCTAGTTCTTTTCAGAAAGCAGTATCAGTTTCAGAAAAGGAAAAGTGGTTAGAGGCTGTGGCTAAAGAGATAGAGTCACTGCATAAGAATCAAACATGGGAGTTGGTAAAACTCCTTAAGGGTAAAAGGGTAGTTGGGTGCAAGTGGGTCTACAGAAAGAAGGAAGGAGCCTCAGAAAAGAAGGTATGAGATATAAAGCACGATTGGTTGCTAAGGGGTACTTACAGAAGTAGGGGATTGACTACAATGAAGTATTCTCACCGATGGTTAGGCATACCACTATTAGGGTGTTATGGGCCTTGATAGCTCAGCTAGATTTGGAGTTGGAGCAGTTAGATATCAAGACAGCTTTCCTTCATGAAGAATTGAAGGAGCAGATTTTCATGGAACAACTAGAGGGATTTGAGGAGCTAGGAAAGGAACATCTAGTGTGCAAGCTCAAGAAGTCTCTTTATAGGTTGAAGCAGTCCCCAAGGCAGTGGTATAAGCGGTTTGACTCATACATATTGAGTATTGCCTTTACCCGTTGTGAGTATGACTGTTGTTTGTACTTTAAGTCTCGAAAGGATGGTTCTTTCATTTATTTATTAATTTATGTTGATGATATGCTAATTATGGAAAGAAATTTGAAAGATATGTACTGTGATCTAAAATCCTTGTTGAGTAAAGAATTTGATATGAAAGACCTAGGTGCTGCTGAGAAAATCCTAGACATAAAAATTGACAGAGATATAGAAAGAACAGAAAGTTATGGCGCTTATAGAAGAAGTACATTAAGAAAGTATTGGAGAGGTTTGGTATGGACAAGGCAAAGCCAGTTACTACTCCATTGGCTAATCACTTCAAGTTGTCCAGCTACTAGTGTCCTGAAATAGAAAAGTGCATGTCAAAAGTTTCTTATGCTAATGCGGTGGAAAGTTTGATATATGCAATAGTTTGCACAAGATCAGACTTGGCCCAAGCAGTCAGTATGGTTAGCAGGTTTATAGCTAACCCAAGCAAGGAGCATTGACAGGTTGTAAAGTGGATTCTCCGATACTTGAGAGGTACGTCTGATTATGGTATTTGTTTTGGTACAGTGAATGATTTAGTTTCTGTTATTGGATATGTGGACTTAGATTATGCTGGAGATGTACATGATAGGAAGTCTACTACAGGCTATGTGTTCGCACTTGCAAGTGGTCCAATTAGTTGAAGGTCAGTCTTGCAGAGTGTGATTACTTTATCCACCATAGAGGCAGAATACATGGCTATAATATATACAACCAAGGAAGCGTTATGGTTAAAAGGGCTTGTCTCATATATTGGTTTTAAGCAGCATGCTCTGGGTATATATTCCGACAGTCAAAGTGCCATTGAATTGTCCAAGAATCAAGTGTATCATGCCAGAACAAAGCACATTGATGTGAGGTACCATAAGATCAGAGTTATTTACTTCAGGTGAGATCCTATTATTGAAGGTACACACAAGGGATAATGCAACAGTTATATTGACAAAGATGCTTCCTTTTGGACTTGCTACAAGTCACAAACTAGTATTGTGAAGATGTTGAGGGCTCTGGGTGGAGGTATAGGTCCTCAAGGTTGAGCGGGTCTTTTAAGGAAGTGATTATTCGTCAAGGTGGAGATTTTTAAACAATGGCTCATAATCCTTCTAGAAACAGTAAGCAAAAAATTAAAAGTGGTCCGCATGTTTGGCAGCTATCATGAGCGGGCAGATCTGGGCGTACAGCAAATTTGGTAATCCATACCAGAAGCTGCAAGTGGGAGCCTGCCAAATGCACGGGCGCACATAGATTTGGCAGTCCGAACCAAAAATGGCACACATAGATTTGATAGCTCAAGTCAAGGATGGTGCGCATAGATTTGACAGTCCGAGCCAATGATGGCAAACGAACAAGTGTGACATGTAGAGATAAAAACCCTAATAGATTTTTGTAGCCGTACGACCATTCTCTCAATAAAAAAGAAGAACTAGAAACCTTTCAGGGACACAGACAAATTGTTGAACCACGTAAAGCTTTATATCTTGTGCTTGATTGCTTTTTTTCTTTTTTTCTTTTTTATATTTAGATTATTTCTTATCCTTATTTCACGAGTTCCACGATAGTTCATTATTGATAGAGGCAGCCTTGGCCAATGTTGGCTTGAATCCAGATAAGGCTGGCAAATTCTTCTTTTCTGCTTTTATTTTGCTCTATGCTCCAACTTATCTTTCCCGAGCTTATTGACTTGTGTTCTTTGTTTGTAAGTAGACTTAATGGACTTGGTTGTACTTCAAAGAATAATTAAGATTAAGAGAGTGATGCCAAGAATCCAAAATATGATCGATGTTACTCCAAACAATCCTTGGTCTAAATTCAAAACGTACCCCAGAGTCACGTTGCAAACAATGGTCAGGTTAGGCATATGACAGGCTAACCCATGGGCCATGGCTCATGAATCAATTGTAGCTGCCCATTTATGGCCCAAAAAACATCCGCAGCCCAGAACAAAGTTATGACCCAACTTAGGCCTTGACCCAAATCAGAAGGTGGCCCAAATTCAAATGAAGGCCTAGGCCATGCCCATAGCCCAAAGAGAATCAAGGTCCAGGCTAAAAATAGTGGGCCTTGGGCCCATAATCCATGACTCTCACAAGAAATAATAATCTTTTTTTCCTGTTAAGTAAATCTTAAACCACCATGTCTCAAATTGCGTTTCACCAGAGAACCATAACTACCGGTTTTCATGAGACATGGGCTTCCTGGATCTAGCAAGACTGGAGAATAACTTCTATTTAAATTGAGAGAGAAGTTCAGTTTATGTTGAGCAATGGAGAACGATTAATGTAACTTAAAATTCAGAAATAGGGTGAGTTTTCATAAAATATTTTAAGTGCCAAGTCCATTCCATTCCATAGTAGGAAAATAATTACACAAAAAGCCGTCCATGTAAATCATGCCGCACCAGCATAAGGCCAAGTCCTTTCCCTTGCTGAGACGGATGCATGAATAATTTTTTAGTGTCATCTATCAAGTTGTGAAGGTGACTCGTTAATGTGATGCTGAAAGTCTTTATGTGTTTAAGTGTGCACACTTACGGATAATAAACAAACATAGCTCTAAGCTTCAGCTTTGTTTCTCTTCGAATGCTGTGCAATATTATCAGAGAGTGGGTCATCTTGGTTGAGAAGTGCTTGAATACTGGTCCAAAAACAGGACAAGCACGCCATTGTGATTATATGTTGCCATTGCCATTAACGATGACAACAATTAGATACAGCCATAGCCATAGCAATGATGGCCCAAGAATTAAGCAAGATCATATTTAAAAAATAAAAGGATGGATATCTCCCTTGCATCCAAAGAGATTCCTAGCATCAGGAAAGTTAGGAAACTAAAACCCAACTTACTCTCATCTAAAACTCTAACAAACACAAAAATCATAATAAAATGATAAAAAATTGAGTTCTAAATCCACATATACCTATTGTAATACCACATGTAGAAATTTAGGATTGCATATATGAGATTTAGAATACCAAATAATAACTAAAATTTATAGCCATACCTATTCTGCTATCTTTTGATTTATGCAAAAAAAATACATTTATCATCGATTTTTTTTTAATCTAACCTTGTATTGCCATTTAATGAGGTCTAACAATCCTTTAACTCTTTTATATAAAAAATTAATAAAAATAAAAATTTAATTAGGATGATAATATGGATTGAGCATAAAATAAAACAATTAGCGAATCCTTTCGTTAAAGAGTACAGGCGGTGTCAACCAAATGCTGTTGCTCCCATCACCATGACATACCGTACCTTGACGTGGAATGGTGTTAACCATATGCTGTTGCTGCTCCGACCAGCTCAAGGTGTACCAACCAGCAGCCACAAACTCGCGCGCAGTTGGCACGAGCCACGTAGCAATAGTCACGAGAATTCTCTCAAGTTTTTAGCTCTTGATTTATAATTAATACTTGGAAAATGCCTAGATAACTCATAATAAACTACTCAAAAAGTCACAGTGATACGATGCGTATCCTGAAGTGCGCCATTAAATGAAGCGAAGTGGTTGGTCGAAGGAAGCTGATGACTTTTCCCGGTGATGCTTCTGAACTGCACCTAAGCTTTGGCCGTCGTACGTGGCAGTTTTCTCACCTGAACCACAAGTTTTACTTCCTTAGCCGACGACGAGGCCCACCTTATATTTCTATCCACTCGTCCGCCACCTGCAGCCAGGTTTTGCCTTTCCTTCGCCACCTTTATATCGCCCAGGCCCGAGGACCACATACGAAGCGTTTCTTCTCCACAAGCCCGAAAGATGGACGATGTGTGGCCGTGGCTCACTCTTCTCCCAAGCCCTTCCAACTGGCCCTCCTCCCCTCCTTCCCTCCCACTCGCCGCCTCAGCAGACCGCTCCATTCTCCTCTCCGCCAACCGCACCGCCGGCTCCGCCACCGAGGCCCTCGCCACCTTTTCCATCTCCCTTCACGGCTTCCCCCACCCCTCAAACCCCGCCCGCACCCTCTGGGTCTCCGACCCTCTCCCCCTCTCCTCCCCCTCCTCTTACCGCCTCCTCCTCCTCCTCCAACTCCTCCATGAAGTCATCTCCCTCTCCCCTCCTCCTCCTCCCTCCACTTCGACTCCTCCTCTATAAAGCTAGACCCGGAGCGCATCTCCAACGCCCTCGCCGGCGTCGGAGACGAGGCGGCGGTCTTCTTCGCCCTGGCGCTCCTGCTCCGGCTCTTCTGGCTCTGCGCCTGCGATGCCCCGGCCGACGCAGGCTTCCTCTACTTCCTGGCCCTCGCTCCGGCCCTCGAGCGTGGGCTCGACTGCGGCCGGGCCCTCCGCGGGTTCCTCCTCGCCGCCGGGCCCGACGCCGAGGGGCGCTTCATGCGCTCCCTCGGCTACATGCTCGCCAAGTGGTGCCTCTTCCGCGAGATCCAGCCCACCGCCGGACACCGCCTTCCCGCCGCCACCTGCCCCTCCTATGCAGCGGACGCTCACGGTCTCTGGGTTCTCAAAGGCTTCGCCCCGATCCCGGCCATGGCACGGGTTGGCGCCGGTTCTTCCGGCACGAATCTTGAGGCGAATCAATCGGTTCTCCGTTACGCATTGGCCCACCAGCAACTCGAAGCCGTGGTCCAGCTAGAGTACACAGTCTGCATGCGGGACCCACGGTTCATTAAGATAGGGGTACGTGTCGATAACATAAGGCTCCACGTGGTGAGACTTCGGTTCGGGAGGAAGAACGAAGGGGAGATGATGGAGAGCGATGACGTAGAAGACGAGAGGCACTTTCCGTCGAGGGTCCGGATTTGGGTCGGACCGGAGGCCGGTTCGGCCTACGCGACCGGTCCCAGCCTCGGCCGGTCGAGCGGGAACGCAGAGCAGGAAGTGGAGACGGTCCGGACCGTTACGGGGAAGTTCGGTGGCGGTGGGTTGAAAGCACAGGGAATCAAGGCGAAGGGGCGAACTTCGGCGAGGTCTCGGGGGCGGAGCTGGCGGTGGGAGCAGGAGGCAGAGGGAGGCGCAGGGGTCTTCGAGGGGGTGCTGTGCGACGGGTCGACGGGGGCGGAGGTGGCGGGGTGGAGGCCCACCGCTGCCGGTGGAGGGGATCCGAGAGGAGGGATGCGGCGGAGGTACAGCGGGGCGGGGAGAGCATTTAGCAAGGCCGGTGGGGTGGTGGTGGCCGGCGACGAGTTGGCGGAGGGGATGAGTTGGAGAGTGGGGAGGGAGATGGAGGGGAGGGTGGTGAGGTGGAGGATTGGGGGTAAGGTCTGGGTGAGCTATTTTCCCAACGAGGTGAAGACGAGTTACTATGAGACTAGATGCGTGGCGTGGCGGGAGGAGGTGGAGTTGCCACTGGTTGCAGGAGGTGAGAGTATTCGGACGTGAGAGCTGGGCTAGTACTTAATTAACCATATGCTGTAGATATCTCTATTAATACATCGGTTAGTCTAAACCAGTTTACATATTTTGTTTACTTTTGATTTTGGAATTTATGTTTGAATTAGTATTTTGTTTAATATTTTCGGTCTCCCAGTCTTCTTGAGGGCATGTTCATTCCATCAAATTAATTCGGAATAAATTAACAATGTGAATTCGAGTTTTTTTTTTTTTGGGAGAAATACAATGAGTACTCGCCACCATTCAAGTTTGAGTATATAAGGCCCCTCAATCATATGGGTAGATGACAGTCAGCTGAAGCAACGGCTATTTTTGGTCAATGATCGTTAACTTAAGAGTTTAAATCCAGATCTAAAGCAGTATGACATACTGGTCAAGTCCCTAATCTCAAGTGGATGAGAACTAAAGAAGAAGAAAGGTGATTTATGGTAACGTATAATTTTACAGCACTCAGTTGCACCGGAAAGGGACATGATATTGTTGACTGGATTCTAAAGTACATGGCTAAGTTTCAAAGCCCTCAGTCTGGAGCTATGTGGCGCGGTCATAACTTGATACGTACTGTTCTGTAGTACTCGTCCTCAAATCATTTTCTTCTAAACTTGCGTCAATTTGGCATAATGCTATCCATTCTGTACCAAAAAAACACAAATCTATACCATTTGTACTGCCTCCCGAAACCATCCAACTTGCCCATTGTCATATCCTTTCGTACCACATTTCCTTTTCTTTTGGCAGGATATGCCAAACCAGCTGACCTAGTCTATGAACACGACCCAAGTCAACTTAGTCCTAGGCTTTGAGCTGTCCAACCTATTCTCCCAAGCCAATTTGATTGAGTTGATAGATTCCTGATCAAATAATGGGACGAGGCCACTCTTGGGAGTGCAAAGAATCCACTGGGTGTTCATGTGCAAGCTGGCCGAGAGTACAATACCTCTAATGTCGTCGTTCACAGGCTCTCCTATAGCTCAGCATCCCGAAGTATTCTCTCCCTCTGTTTTGTTCTTCGATGCTCTCTGCTTTCCCTCTTTGCTCATTCTTCTTTTGCCACCGCTGCTGAGAGATAAACGGAGCGGTCTCAGAAGGCACAGGTACTATTTCCGCTGATAAAGGAAGTCTCTTTTGGAATGGCTGAAGAAGAACTGGCCAACGTCTTTTGCTGTTTAAAGTATCTCGAAAAAGAAAGGGCATGGAAAGAAGATTGGAAATCGGTCCTGCGCTTTCTTTCACGCTGCACGTCCTGCACCAAAAGAGCCACCACCAGTGCCCCTGGTTGGGCTGGAAAAGGGGTGGAGGTGGACTGTAGTGCATGCTGCAGCCTATAGCAATTCAAATTTTAAAAGCAATGCTGCAAGCTTTACTATTGAGACGTACCAGGTAACGCCTTAGGGGGGAACTACTGGCCTTAATTACTACCGGCCAATGCTAGGATCTCAGAGAAAAATATTGGGAACCTACATGAAAGCTGCATGCGTGTGACAAGAACCTTACACTCCACTCTTTTATGGTAGGCTTGATATATTTATCTTCTTGAAGGACTAGAGAACTATCAATGTTATAATTATCCACCACACTTGAAGCATAAAAGGCAAAGGCGTGACCATTGGAGCAAGGCCAACCAACAGATTTTCGTCGGAAAGATGCGAGTCATAAAACATGAAGGCAACCCTCCATGGAGTGTAGTTTAGCTTTTACGCTTTAAGAAACACCATTATTTCTAGCTGCAGAGAGCTTTATTCCTAGTATTGATTAGCCAGTAGCTTTACTTTAATTGTAACTAGTTGTGAAAGTTGGTGAAATTTTGATATATTTTCTGCAAATCAACAGAAGCTCAAACATTTACTCTAGATGCAAGACATGCAACCGAAACAGTAGCAAGCGAGATGAAATCATATAAAGTTCTCGATGCTTGAATGCTTGGTGCGTTGATTTAGGCGCATAGGTCATTTTGATAAGCACCCATTACGTCCAGAGATCAGGGAAAATGTGAAGATAATGCACAGCCAAAAAGAAATCATTCAATTTTCATTCCCTCTCAGCATTAAATACATCCAGAAACAAGCCTCGCACCAAATCTCTCTGTGTCTATTAATGCCTGGTCTGGTAGTTATGATGGAAAATTTCAGGTTTTTGTAGTTAATTTCTTTTGCTATTGCGATGTTAAGATATTAGAAGGACTGGCACAAAAGATTGATGTTATATCAAGAGATATTAGAAGCTGGCAACAGAGTGGTATGGAAAGAACAGCGGATATACCTCAGTAATCCACCGTAGCACTAAACAGTTCCAAGTCTATATAACAAGATGTCACATATATGTATGTCTTATTAGCTCATGATATTGGCAGACAAAAAGATAAAAAAAAAAAAAGTCAGAAGGGAAGAAGAACAAAGGACCCGTCAAAAGCTAGCGATTGTGGAGGGGGTCGGAGGCGTGGGGAACTCTCCGCTCGCTATTCCGGAGCAGAGCCCCAGCAGAGTACTGGGACTGCCGGTTTGGAACCGGATCAAACAGGTGTTGGAGCCCGTCCTCGCGGCGTGGGGCCGCCACCTTCTCGCTCCACTTCTCTCCAGAAGCCGAGACCAATAAGAAGAAGAAGAAGAGGAGGAGGAGGAGAAGAAGGGAAGGGAGAAGCTTTGGCTTCCAAACTTCCATCTCGCAGAAGTTTTGGAAGGACGGAAGGATCGCCAAAAAAATCTCTACTGGTAGGGCCGCAGGGCGCGGGGTTTAAGGGGGAGCTTAAGCGAGTTGGTGGGGTGGTAGCTTGGAATTGATTGGTGCGATGGCTGTGAGGTGGGTGCGGGTGGGTTGCGATGGAGTCGTGGCCCTGTAAACAGGGGGCCGCAGGTTCCCGAGAAGGGGAAAAGGAGGCCTCCGTATTATTTACTGCCGTTCTCCTGGCTTTAGGCTCTGCTTCTCTGCCATAAAACAGGGGTACGTGCGTATATTTGGCCTTGGGTTGCGAGCCTTCTGCCTTATGGCTTCATTGCTTCGGCTAGCCAATGAGCTGGGAGTGGGAAGAATGATGCTCTTGAACATGAGCCATTTAGTTAATCAGCGGAATGTTTTTTTTTTTTTTTAATGGTAGAATCGTCTGTGATGGAACATCTTTTTCGATACGAATATTTAAATAATTAAAAATTACGAGATCAATATATATATATATATATATATATATTATATATATATATATATAGAAAGAAAAATAAACTTATTTGCTGATCATGTTTCTTCATTTTTAAATTTATATAATTTTTCATATTTAAAAAATAAAAAAATGATTCTTTAATAATCATTTATAGGTTCAAATATATATGTGTGTATAAGGTAAGTTTGGCTACATTAATTTGAACATAATTAAGTTTATAATTCGATCGACTTTCTCATTTTAAATCAATATGGATCTAAGAGCCATTTTTATTTTTTTTAATTTTAAAATATATGAACTACGTAGATGCAAGGGTGAGAAGATGATTAAATTTATGCTTAATTATATTCGAATATTGCTAAGTATATCTTTATATATCTTTTACTTTAATTTAAGTGCTTGTAATATAAATACTAAATTGATTAAACTAAAAATATTGATCAAATTTAATAACAATGTAGCACATAGAAAATAATAGGAGTGACAACACAAAAAGAGAAGAAAGAGATAAAAGGAGAGATGGGATAGGATTGGAATATGTCACTTATAAATAGAGAAGGAAAGTGATTATAACATTTTGTTGTTTAAGAATATTGTTATCTTTTTAATGACCAATATAGAGGTAAAATTGTTTGTAAATTTTATCACACATCATCATCATCATCATCATCATCATCATCATCATCATCATCATGGTGATTCGATATATTCAATCTATTAGACTAGATCAAGATAGCGCCATTGGACAATGATCTTAATCCTCCAATCATAACAATTTTATTAGCATTTTTTTGGCTTTCTCATGAATAAATTGATATAAGCTAACTATTAAATCAAAAGTTTACTAATAATAGATAATCTCAAGATGGTAGATAGTTTGAATGTATAATCTAACAGCACATTCATCATGACCGATATATATATATATATATATATATATGGTCCAAAATATAGTTATTTAAACTACAAATTCAGTGAGAAGTTACCATAAAACTAGCAAAAGTTCTCAGTAACTTTTAAAGCTGAATAGGAGTTGTTAGAGGTTTCAAATGATTGTTTATTGCAGCTATAACTATAATATGGGAGCCGATAACGCCGAAGTACATTTGGCATGGCAAATTCTATAATGTTTCATTGATGCATATATTAAATAAAAACTGAAATCCCTTCTATGCTACTTGGTTATAACAAATTTGTATTTAGTTAAACACATCAATGAACCATATAAAATTGAAAAGGCAAAACTTAGACTCCACTAATTATATCAGATCAACACATGCATGATTTTATATCTTATTAAACACTTTGGTTCTATTAAAAGATTTGATGACAAAAATGCATCTCTTGTTAAGCATGATGTTGGTTCATACATTTTTCATCAGTAAAAGACTAATGACATCCACCAAACGAACCACACCAAAGAACCTGATGGTACGTAAACATGCGTATTAAGTCTGAACAGAAGAAATAAAACATCCATATAACATCTTTTCGCAATCAAGATATGCAATAATTTTTCTTTTCCATGTCTTGCAGACAAGCATATGTAAAACACATGGCAGATTAGATGCGAAACATCCAACATGTTTAAAGAAACATTTACAAACCAATATCCGTAACTAAAATAAATAAAAAAGATAATTACAATGTAAACTTATTTAGGGTTTTTAAAGAATTCCTTATACTTTTTTTAATTAAGTATTTCAACTTATATAATTTTTTTAAATAGATATATTTTTTGATGACTGTTAATGACCGCTTGACAGATTACTTGACAACCATTAATTATGACTTGAGTATACTTTTTTGCAACTAAGCATGCAAACTTATAGAAGTTTTTTTAATTGAGTACATTAACTCATAAAAATTTTAAATCAAGCACAAAAAATATGGGTAAAAAATTATGGGGGTTATTCGTTGATACTCTTTTAATATCTAGCTTTCTGTAGCAGTGACATATAGCTTTTGTAGAGTCAAACGGCCTTCAAAAGAAGGCAAAATTTTTTGGTTCAGAAATGTATTACTAGTACATCAAAAAGTCTATACTATATATATATATATATATATATATATATATATGCTTGAAATGCAATGTTGTTATTAATTTATTTACTATTAGTTGAGCAAGTAGAAAGCAACTATTTTGCTGCTTAATTTTTGTGCATAAATTTTTTAAATTATTATGTATAAAATTTTATATATAAAATTTTTTGATTGATTAGTTTATCATGCATTCATGAAAAATATTAGTTAAACTTAAAAAAATATACTTAATTTAAAACTTTTATAAGTTTAGTATACTTAATTGAAAAACTTTTACGAATTGATATATTTAATTGAACAAAATATACTCAAGTTTTTATTGATGATCGTTATATGGCCCATCAAGTCTTTATTAATGATATTAAAATTATATTTGATTAAAAAAATTACATGAATTAATATCATTAACTAAAAAATAAAAAATAAATAAATTTATGTGCTTATAGCATAATTTATTAATAAAATAACTAAGCGAAAAACTAAACATTATTATCTTTTCACGTGTAAATCCACCCTTCTCCGATTCCACTTCCATTGGTGTATTTTTTAAGGCTTAAGGTACGATTCTTTCGCTACCACCACATTGCTCTTTACTAGGAACTCCCAATCCCACGTGCAAACTTTCTTTTTTCTTGCGATCCCACCATGCTTCATTTTTTTTTGTGTACAAAAAAAAAGGAAAGGAGGGATTGCTCTAGAGTAGCACCTTTCCACAGATCTTCTTTTCATCAAAAAATGTTTCATACAAGGCCCACCGAGGATGAATAGGTCAAACCCAAATGCCGAACGATCAGACAAAGAAATAAGAAGAGACCCTACCCTTCACCACACCGAATGATGCATGCCCCAGGATACCCAGCCAATCGGGCTACCACTTGGGTGGTCCATCATGCTTCATTAAAACATCGAGAATAACCTTAGCGCCTTCCATCTAGTTCAATATATTAAATTTTAATTTTAAAAATATTTATTAAATATTTTTTATTAGGATCAAATCATTCTTTAGCTATGTTGAGCTATGTTGATGCATCAAGAGGAACCAATACAATTTTTATAAAAATCCAAACTTTTAGATGATTATTATTGAAAAAAGTGCTTCCTTGATAAAAAGAATCATCAAAAGTTTAATAACTCTTCGGTTAATATTTCTTACTGATAATTAGTTCTGTTAAGTATATATTTTTATCAAAAATTTATTTATTATGGAGATAGATGTCAAAAGTTACATAATGAATCAAATATTTATGATTTTGTAAATACTTGGATGAATGTTATTCGTACTTAAAAGGATATATACACCTAGCCCTTTCTTATATGCACTTGAATTTTAGTTTTATACGCACTTACCTATAGACAATTGTATGAAACTTGTATGTACTTATATTTTAGTTCTGTATACATTTATAAGAATCATATACGTTTTTCTATTACTACGTACACACTTAGTCTTTTTTCTATACATACTTAAATTTTGGTCTTTTTTTATATTTAGAAAAATTCTATAGGCACTTATAAGACTGCTACATATTAGCTCTTCATTGTACATACTTGAATTTTAATCATATGCATACTTTGAAGAATTCTGCAAGCACTAGTAAAACTATGTACATACTTATTCTTTCATATACATACTTAAATTTTGACCCTGTATACAATATTTGAATGAATACTATACAAACTTGAACAATATGTTATTATTTAGTCCTTCTCTGTACATACTTGAAAAAATCTTATACATACTTGTAAGATTATGAATACACTTAGTCATTCCCTATGCGCACTTAAATTTTGATATTATACATACTTGGCCCTTTCTCATATATACTTGAATTTTGATCTTGTACGAATCATGTATACCCTTATATCATCCTGCACACACTTAGAAAAAAAACCATGCACATATTTTGGCTATATATACATTTAGAAAATTTCTGTTTGCACTTATGCTACGATGTACACACTTAATCCTTTTTTCGTACCCACTTAAATTTAATATATATATACATTTTAAAAAAATCCTATGATACTTATAATATTATGTACACATTTAGTCCTTTTCTGTACATACTTAAATTTTAAAAATTTATATGTATGCTTAGCTTATTTTATATATATTTAAATTTTGATTTGTATATATTTGAAGGAGTTCTATATGTACAGTCATTCTCTGTCCATTCTTAAATTTTGATTAGTACATGTTTAACCTCTTTTTTATATGCGCCAATGCCTGCAGCATTCACGAGCGTATTTTGTTATAAAAAATAAGACGGACAAGGTCCATACCAACTTGGGCCATCACAGCCCAAAAAGATCCAATTGGTATTTGTCCATCTTCCTTAACTGGTTATAAACTATACAACCAATTTTTATTTTTCGATATGAGATTATTCAGAGGGGCATCATGTACAATCTATCCACCTTAAAGAGACGATATCCTCATCGCCAGAGGGAATTGATCATAACCATCAAGAAGGCAGGATTCTAAAGATGGTCCCCACAGATTCAAGAGGTGGCTCCATCGATGTAGCACTTTCCTCTGTATAAAGAGGGTGCTTCTATTGCTGAGCATTTGAATGAAATGCATAGTTTTCATAACCAGTTATCCTCTATGAAAATGTCTCTTGATGATGAGTTGCAGGCATTGTTACTTCTCAGTTCATTGCCAGAAAGTTGGGAGACACTGGTAGTTTCCCTCAGTAATTCTGCACCAGACGGTGTTATCACCATGAGTCAAGTAACAGGCAGTTTGTTGAATGAGGAGTTGAGGAGAAAAATTCAGCAACTTCTCAGATTGATTCACAGGCACTTGTCTCAGAGAATAGAGGACGGTCAAAGTCTAGAAATAGAGACAATTCATACAAGGGTAGAAGCAAATCAAGGTCAAGAAAAGATATTACTTGCTATAACTGTGGTGAGAAAGGGCACTACAAGAATCAGTGTAAGAAGCCTAAGAAGAGTAAGAAAAAGGAAAAAGAAGTGGAGGATACAGAGTCAAAGGAGAATGTCACAGCTACTGTGCAGAGTGATGATTATTTGATTTTGTCTACTTCTGATGGTATCTTCTCATGTGAGTGTCAGAATCATGAGTGGGTGATTGACACAGGTGCTTCTTATCATGCTACACACGGAGGGAGTTTTTTTCTACATATAAGACTAAAAATTTTGGTGTTGTCAAGATGGAAATCAAGGCACAGCAGACATCATTGGCATGGGTGACATCCACATGAAGACCAATCTTGGCTGTAAGTTGGTGCTCAAGGATGTAAGGCATGTAGCTGACTTGAGGCTAAATTTAATCTCAGTTGGAAGACTTGATGATGAAGACTTTGATAGCAGATTTCATAAAGGGCAATGGAAGCTCAGTAAAGGTTCACTTGTTGTAGCCAGTGGAAGAAATGTCACACTTTATACAGGTTGCAGGCTAAAGCTTATGGTGAACAGTTGAATGTTACAGAGAACGACTTCAGCATGGAGTTGTGGCATAAACGACTGGGACACATGAGTGAGAAGGGGCTGCAAGTTCTTTCCAAGGGAGAAGTTCTACCAGACTTCAAAGGTGTACATCTGAACCCATGTGTTGATTGTTTGGTTGGCAAGCAACATAGAGTTTCTTTTGCTAGTCCTGCTTTATCTAGAAAAATGCATGTTTTGGATCGTATCTATACAGATGTTTGTGGTCCTCTGAGGACAAAAACTCCTAGTGGATCAGTTAATGTTCAGGTATCAGTGGTGCACTTTATTTTGTCACTTTTATAGATGATTTTTTAGAAAAGTTTGGGTCTATGGTTTGAAGACTAAAGATCAGGTTATTAATGTCTTCAAAGAGTTTCATGCCAGAGTTGAAAGAGAGACAGGAAAGAAACTGAAATGTATAAGGTCAGATAATGGTGGTGAGTACACAGGGTTATTTGATAATTATTGCAGATCACATGGCATTCAACATGAGATGACAGTTCCTGGTACTCCTCAGCATAATGCAATTGCAGAGAGAATGAACCGCACCATCATGGAAAAGATCAGATGTATGCTTTCACAGTCCAAGTTACCTAAAAGATTTTGGGATGAGGCATTGAAGACAGCGGTTGATGTAATAAACTTGTCACCATGTACAGCTCTAGATGGTGATGTTGCAGAGCGTGTATGGTCAGGAAAAGATGTCTCTTATAAGCACTTGAGAGTGTTTGGTTGTCGTGCATTTGCACATGTTCCAGACATTGAGAGGTCCAAGCTGGATGGTAAGACAAAAGAATGTGCTTTGCTTGGTTACTCACATGATGAGTTTGGTTATAGACTTTGGGATCCAGAAAAGCAGAAGGTATTCAGAAGCAGAGATGTGGTATTTTTTGAAGATCAAACCCTTCAAGACTTCAAGAAGGAGGTGTCAGTCAAGTCTTCTGCAGGAGGATTAACAGACTGTGATCCAGTTACTCCTTAGTAAATCAGGGTGATAGGGGAGATGTGCAAGAAAATAGTGCAGGAGCAGTATTAACTCACCTGTAGGACATGTTGAGCAGGAAGGAGATCAGGAGCAACCTCCTACAGAGCCTCAGCTGAGAAGATCTATCAGACAACGTCAACCTTCCAAAAGGTATTCTACAGATGAATATATAATGCTTACTGATGCAGGTGAACCAGAATGTTACCAGGAGGCAGTTGAAAGTGAGCAGAAAAAGGAGTGGTTAGTAGGTATGCTGGAAGAAATGGATGCCTTACAGAAGAACCACACATATGATTTAGTGGAACTACCAAGAGGAAGGAAGGCTTTAAAGAACAAGTGGGTTTTCAGGTTAAAGACTCAACAGCATTGTTCTCAACCAAAGTACAAGGCCAGATTGGTTGTGAAAGGCTTTGGTCAAAAGAAAGGTATTGACTTTGAAGAGATTTTTTCTCCTGTTGTTAAAATGTCTTCAATTCGTGTTGCTCTAGGTATTGCTGCTAGTCTAGACTTGGAGGTTGAGCAGTTAGATGTGAAGACAGCTTTTCTTCATGGTGATTTGGAGGAGGAAATCTATATGGAGCAACCAGAAGGCTTCAAAGTCAAAGGTAAAGAAAATCTTGTCTGCAGATTGAAAAAAAGCTTATATGGGCTGAAGCAAGCTCCAAGGCAGTGGTACAAGAAATTTGATTCATTTATGGCTGAAAATGGATACAAAAGAATGGCTTCAGATCATTGTTGAATGGAATTGAGCAATTCATTTGAAATGAAGGATATGGGACCAGCAAAGCAAATACTGGGTATGCAGATTTTCGTGATAGAAGAATCAAGAAAATATGGTTGTCACAGGAAAAGTACATTGAGAAGGTATTGGATAGGTTCAGTATGATCAATGCAAAGCCAGTTGGTTCTCCTCTTGCAGGTCACTTCAGGTTGTGCTCAGAGCAAAGTCCTTCAAGTGATGAGGAGAAGGAGAAAATGAAGAAGGTTCCTTACGCTTCAGCAGTCGGAAGTTTGATGTACGCGATGGTATGTACGAGGCCAGACATCGCATATGCAGTGGGTGTTGCTAGCAGATTTCTTGCAAATCCAGGAAAAGAGCATTGGGCAGCAGTGAAGTGGATCTTCAGATATCTCAGAGGAAGCTCCAAAGTTTGTTTAAGCTTTGGGGGTGGTCCAGCTGTGCTGATTGGTTACACAGATGCAGATATGGCGAGAGATATTGATACAAGGAAGTCCACATCAGGTTTCATACTTACTTTGCAGGGGGAGCTGTGTCATGGCAATCCAGATTGCAAAGGTGTGTAGCTCTCTCTACCACAGAGGCAGAATATATTGCTGCTACCGAGGTCTGTAAGGAGATGCTGTGGATGAAAGAATTCTTACATGAATTGGGGCTGAAACAAAAAATTATGTGGTACATTGTGACAGCCAGAGCGCCATCCACTTGTGCAAGAACCCAACTTTTCATTTCAAGTCAAAGCATATAGATGTGAGATACCACTGGATTCGAAATGTGTTTGAAGAGAAGCAGTTACAGCTTCAGAAAATTCACACAGATGAAAATGGGGCAGACATGTTGACAAAGACCTTATCAAAAGAAAGGCAAGAGATATGCCGACAGCTGGTCGGCATGATTTCACACTAAGGAAGCATGAGACAGCCTCCCTTATGGGCTGAAGGGGGAGGTTGTTGGGCCCATGGCCCAATTTATTCAGCCCATTAGGGCAAAAGGGAGCGCTACTCCTTTTTTTGCCAGGATTTTTTTTCTCTTTAAAAGGAGCAGCCGTTTAGAAAAAAGAGGAGGAGCAGATAGCGGGTATTTCTCTTTTTTCTAGGAGCATGGATTGCTAGGGAAGAGAAGGAAGGGCTGCTGCTTGGTGCTTGACTACGTGGGAGGACTTCCACTCCAGGAATCACGTGAAGATGCTGCAGAAGAAAAACAAGAGAAGAAGAAGAGAAGGGAAGAAAATAAGGAGGTAACGCAGGAGACCATATTTTTCAGTGATATAATCCTTATATCCCTATTATTCTCTTGTGATTGTTTCTCAAGTCCTGGCAAGAGACTTTAAGACTTGGATATTTATTATTCTATAGTGGATCTTCTTCTCTGGTTTGCCCGTGGTTTTTTTCCTTTATCTTGGAGGGATTTTTCATGTAAATCTTGGTGTTTCTGTTTGATTGTGTGGTTCATGATTTTATTTATTATTCTACTGCGTATTACGGCTGTTAGTATTTGCTCGTATACAGATTCTTTCCCATCACCCCCGCCCGCAAATTAGGCAGTAGTTTTTATGTCCAACACAAATACTGTTAGTGAGTATTATTTTTTTCTAAATGAAAGAAATTTTCCTTCCCTTAACATACATCCTAGGCCGATGCTGGGGTGTGTTGTTTTCTTTAAACCTTAAATGTCCTTATCGTTATCAACAACGATAACAATAACAATACTGTGATAAGATTAGAAATTATTGGTTGCAATTAAGATTTATAAATACAATCATAACCTTATACTTGAAGACTAAAACTATCATGTACCTAGCTACGATCAAGTTGCCATGTCCTTTATGATATCGAAGATGATAATCTCAACATGCAGCATATGACATACATATTTGCACTATGATGCAAAATGTCACATTCTGCATTTTTCCATCCTTTTACCACCAAAGTATAATGGCATAATAAAATATTTACATGATCAAAATATATATTTATTTGGGAACCTTAGGTAGTATAATAGTAAAATAAACCAATTCTGGTTTTCTTGCAGCCATGCTGGATTAATCAAAGTAACATTCCATGATGTCATGCTCAATAGGAGTGTGGTGAATAATTACGTGGATATAATGAGCATTATGGGTACAATAAGCACTACAACCGCAGCAAGGAGTGCGCTAAGATTCCAGAAAAATAAAGGTTAGTGCAAAAGGGAAGCAAGGTGATGATGCCCGATCACCGATCTTAAACGTTGGAAGAACAAAGCTACTTAATCCACGAATCCACGCCTGATCGGATGGCCTGCAAAAAAGTCTCAAGACCGGAAGGGTGCTCGGTGGAGACCCTTCGATGCTCAAGTCAGCAACCGAGGTCATAGCTGAGGGAGAGCTCAGATGAGCTCTTTTTGGAGAAAAATGAGTCCTCAGAAAGGGAGAATCCCTCTTTGAGTATCAGGATAGCAAGCGTATTAGTTTGCGTCCCTTGTTTCTGAGTGGACTTACCCTTTTATAGGGGGTTGACACCTGCATAACCATGTGGAGTTCCATAGAAGGGAATGTCTGCGGGTTCGTGGGGGTTGCATGAGTCTGGGCCGGTTGGTGGGTCCTGTCCCATCGGAGAGGGGAAAAAATGGCAGTTGGTAAGCCACGTCCCATCAGTCACTGGAGCTGGCGAGTAGTTAGGTCTGATCCCATCAATGGAGCGGCCAGTGGGTGGTTGGACCTAGTTGTGTCACACAGCGCAGGTCAGAAGGATGACGGCTTGAACAACCAGGACCGTCCTGGGCCAACTTGGGAAAGTTGGGACTGGCCGGGACTGCCTTGACTCTCCTGAGGGCGCCGAGGCCGAGCAAGGCCGACTCGGCCGACCTAGAGATGCCGGGGAAGGGCCGACCAGGGATGATCGGGTCGACTCGGCTGACTGGGAGATGCTGGGGCCGAGCGGAGCCGACTTGGGGAAGTCGGGGCCGGCTCGGCCGGCTTGGAGATGCCGGGGACAAGTAGGGCCGACTTGGGGAAGTCGGGGCTGGCTCGGCTGATTGGGAGGTGCAGGGGCCGAGCGGGGCCGACTTGGAGAAGTCGGGGCCGGCTCGGTGGACTGGGAGGTGCCAGGGCTGAGCAGGGCCGACTTGGGGAAATCGGGGCTGGCTCGGCTGGCTTGGAGATGCCGGGGCTGAGCGAGGCCGATTTGGAGAAGTAGGGGCCGGCTCGGCCAACTGGGAGGTGCCGGGGCCAAGCGGGGCTGACTTGGGGAAGTTGGGGCCGACTCCGCCGGCTTGGAGATGCCGGGGCCGAGTGGGGGAGACTTGGAGAAGTCGGGGTCGGTTTGGCCGACTGGGAGGTGCCGGGGCCGAGCGGGGCCGACTTGGGGAAGTCGGGGCCGGCTCGGCCGGCTTGGAGATGTCGGGGTCGAGCGGGGCCGACTTGGAGAAGTCGGGGCCGGCTCGGCCAACTGGGAGGTGCCAGGGCCAAGCAGGGCCGATTTGAGGAAGTCAGGGCCGACTCGGCTGACTTGGAGATGCCAAGGCCGAGCGGGGCTGACTTGGAGAAGTCGGGGCCGGCTCGACCGACTAGGAGGTGCCGGGGCCGAGCGGGGCCAACTTGGAGAAGTCGGGGCCGACTTGGAGAAGTCGGGGCCGACTCGGCCGACTTGGAGATGTCGGGGCCGAGCGGGGCCGACTTGGAGAAGTCGGGGCCGGCTCGGCCGACTGGGAGGTGCCGAGGCCGAGCGGGGCCGACTTGGAGAAGTCGGGGCCATCTTGGTCAATTGGGAGGTGCCGGGGCCGAGCGGGGCCAACTTGGGGCAGTCGGGGCTGGCTCAGCCGGCTTGGAGATGCCGGGGCCGAGTGGGGCCGACATGGAGAAGTCGGGGCCGGCTCGGCCAACTGGGAGGTGCCGGGGCCAAGCGAGGCCGACTTGGGGAAGTTGGGGCCGACTCGGTCGACTTGGAGATGCCGGAGCCAAGCGGGGCCGACTTGGAGAAGTTGAGGCCGGCTCGGCCGACTGGGAGGTGCTGGGGCCGAGCAGGGCCGACTTTGGGAAGTCGGGGCCGGCTCGGCCGGCTTGGAGATACCAGGGCCGAGCGGGGCCGACTTGGAGAAGTCGGGGCTGGCTCGGCCGATTGGGAGGTGCCGGGGCCAAGCGGAGCCGAGCGAGGCCGACTTGGGGAAGTCGGGGCCAGCGGGGCCGACTTGGAGATGCCGGGGCCGAGCGGGGCCGACTTGGAGAAGTCGGGGCCAGCTCGGACGACTAGGAGGTGCCGAGGCCGAGTGGGGCCGACTTGGAGAAGTCCGGGCCGGCTCGGCCAACTGGAAGGTACCTGGGCCGAGCGGGGCGACTTGGGGAAGTCGGGGCCGGCTTGAATGTGGCGGGGCCGACTTGAATGAGAGGGCTGACTTAAATGAGGCGGGGCCGACTTGGAAGAGGCCGGGATGGGACGATGCCGAGGCGGGGCCGACTTGAATGAGAGCGGAAGGAGGGAGGAGACTGGCTTGGACTTTCTCCTCTCTTCTCATTACGCATCTGTCACGCTCCATTCCATTAAATGCTGGCCAACGTCATTCTATACCATTAAATGCTCCAGCCCTTTGACTTGACTATCGGCCATTAATGGCAGAAGGTGGCCCACGTACGTGGCCCCTTTTTACTTTTTGTTCTCTTTCTTCGTCATGACAGAGCAATGCCGTGGAGGAAATGTTTAATGCTCATCGTGCCCTTAAAAAAAAAAACCGAGTAGAACAGTGAGGCCACTTAGGAATTAAGTCGTCCAAGAAGGCCGTCGCGACCGTCTAGGAAAATTGTCTGGAAATGCAATCTTGAGAGGATGCCATCCAAAAATTGTTGTATTTTTTGCCCATGGGGTCAACTGGCCCCATCAAATGTCCCCCACACTCTTTGAGCTTGTGTGCCCCGCATCAGCTAAGCGAAAGGAGTGTAGAACTTTAAGGAATTTTGGAGGTAAATTAATTACCTTATGCCCGCACTTAAAGCAGTGTACGCCAATTTCTGGGGGTATGCTCGTCAATCAGCCGCTGAGGCAAAGATAAATCATTGAGGCTGCAATAATGCGGCTAAGGCAGAGATAAAATTGCTGAAACAGAAATAGAGCCATAGAGGCTGCAATGATGCCACTGAGGCTGAGATAAAATTGCCAAAGCAGAAATAGAGCCGTGGAGGCTGCAATGATGCCACTGAGGCTGAGATAAAATTGCCGACGTAGAAATAGAGCCATGGAGGCTGCAATGATGCTGCTGAGGCTGAGATAAAGCCGTTGAGGCTGAAATAATGCCGCTGAGGCAGAGATGACACCGTTAAGGCAGAGATAAAATTGTCGAAGAAGAAATAGAGCCGTGGAGGCTACAATGATGCTGCTGAGGCTGAGATAAAATTGCCGACGCAGAAATAGAGCCGTGGAGGCTGCAATGATGCCGCTGATGCTGAGATAAAGCCGTTGAGGCTGCAATAATGCTGTTGAGGCAGAGATGACGCCGTTGAGGTAGAGATAAAGTTGTCGAGGCTGCAATAGTGCCGCTAAGGCAGAGAGAAAGCCGTTGAGGCTGAAATAATGCCGCTGAGGTAGAGAGAAAGCCGTTGAGGCTGCAATAATGCCACTGAGCAGAGAGAAAGCCGTTGAGGCTGAAATGATGCCGTGGAGATAGAGAGAAAGCCGTTGAGGCTGAAATAATGCCGTTGAGGCTACAATAATGCCGCTGAGGTAGAGATGACACCATTGAGGAGAGATAAAGCCATCGAGACTGCAATAGTACCACTGAGGCAGAGAGAAAGCCGTTGAGGCTGCAATAATGCCGCTGAGGTAGAGAGAAAGCCGTTGAGGCTGCAAACCGCCTCGAGGTTTGTGTACTGCCCGAGAGGCGACTCGATCGAGTACGGAGCTGTTAGGAACTTGAACCAACTCGGAAAGGCACTTCTGTGCTGGGGCCGAGTGGTGTCCCATTAGCCGCGATGCCGATGAGCTCCTTTTGAACCGCCTTGGGGGTTTGTGTGCCGTCCGAGGGGCGACTCGACCAGGTACGGAGTTGTTAGGACTTGAACCGACTCGGGGGGCACTTCTATGCCGGGGCCAAGTGGTGTTCCGTTAGCCGCGATGCCGATGAGCTCCTTTTGAACCGCCTCGGGGGTTTGTGTGTTGTCCGATGGGCGATTCGATCGGGTATGGAGCTGTTAGGGACTTGAACAGACTCGGGGGGCACTTCTGTGCCAGGGCCGAGTGGTGTCCCGTTAGCCACGATGCCGGCGAGCTCCTTTAGAACTATCTCGGGGGTTTGTGTGCCGCCCGAGGAATGACTCGATCGGGTACGGAGCTTTTAGGGTCTTAACCGACTCGGAGGCACATCTGTGCTGGGCTGAGTGGTGTCCTGTAGGCCGCGATGCCGGCGAGCTCCTTTAAAATCATCTCGAGGGTTTGTGTGCCGTCCGAGGGGTGACTCGACCGGGTACGGAGCCTTTACAAGGGATGATCGAGCACAACGTAAGCTACTCTATGCATGGCTGCCCAAACAATGGAATTAGTTGGTAGCTTCGTTAACTCATGCACATCCAACTGCTATACCTAGCTAGGTCTCATGGACCTTGAGAAAAATTCCTACTCCTTCACCCCTCGCAACACCTTATTCTCTAAGGTTAAGTTAGCATTTCCCTAATTTATGCTTTAGCGCACCCTCATGGTGCTTGGTTGTGCCCTGGGATCATGGAACTATGGCCCAGGTGGCAGTAAACAGTGACCGGGCCAGAAATTTTGAGAATGAGCCTAGAGATCAAATCAAGAAATAACTACTAGCAACTTTTAAGCTAACCGCATATAAGAAGATTGCCAACAAGGCTTTCGTGATTGATAAGAGCCTTAATGATGCCCAGGCTAAGAGAAAAAAAATGAAGAATGGGGCTTGATTGGCTGATCATCAAAATTAAAGCAATCAAACTATCGGGTTAGACTAAAAGGCCCACCACTTCTGACAATGATAATGTTTAATCCCAAGATAACCCCAACTCTCATAGATGTAATGGATACTGTTGTTGCCAGATGACCCTTTCGAATGTCCGCAAGCGTCCGATCGCCTCCTTCAGTAAGCATGGGATCCTCCGGCGAGCTTCTCTCGATCGGGAGCCTGCAAAAATTTTCGGGATCGAAGATTCTGATGGGGACCCTCCGACGCTCAAGTCAGTGCTCTGGGCAACAGCGTGAGCTTAAAAAAACTCGAAAGAGAAAGAAAGAGAGAGCTTAGAGAAGAGTTCTCTGTGAGCGAGAATGAGCGTATGTTGTTGTGGTTGTTCGTTGGTTATCTGGTCGAGGGTCCCTCTTACCTAATTTATTCATCTTTGGACTCTTTGTGGCTTGTTTAAGAAGTTTGGAGCCTTGTCATCTAGTGAATGGATGGGTCACGTGGAGCCTCATGATGAACCATAACTTTTGGGGCTTATCTAGTCTAAGTGGTTGGGGTGTCATGATGACTCAGGATTTTGGTGGATGGAATGGCAGGGCTGATTTCTGTGAGACCTGAGGTGCTGCCACTTATCAGAGCATTTAAGGTGATGGTGGCAGCAATGGCAGGGCTTGCCTCCTTCTTTGGCATGTCGGAGCTACAGGTCAAGTCCCGTCAGAGTAGGTGGCTGCAGCTGATTAGTGGGTCGAGTTCTATCAAACATGGGTGGCCTCTTGATTTAGACTGTCACTTCAGATTGCTGCAGGCTGGCAGAATATGGGCAGTCACTACGGTGTTCACCAGGTATGCCCTCCACATTCACAACCAGGCCAGCCTTATGAAGAGAGATAAAAGGTGGTGAATCTTTATCATCATCCCGGGCCATTGAACAAATACCCCCGTTCATATTGGAAGAATGAGGGGCACCAGAGGGACAAAGATGGGGAGTCTGAGAGTTCGTGAACAGGAGTTTGGAAGGCTACTGCGATGAATCCATGAACCGATAGCTGGACTCAGTGCTGGCAGCTCGGGGAGGATCGGAGTGAGGCCGAGACAGGCTAGGAGCTGGCCGGGACAGGACTGGGAGGCCCGAACAGATCCGAGGTCCCTCGCATGGGGGCGGCTGGGCTGAGTTTGGACCCATCGCGTAGCCGGGAGCGGAGCTGTCTGGAAATGGCCATGGCCGAAACTGGGATGGCTGGAGCTGGTCGCCGTGGCAGAACCAAGGGCCGTGGAGCCGTTTCTGGCTTCATGCATAGCAGGTAGCCTTGATCGGAACACATGCATGGCTATGTAGAATACATGCATGGCCGAGGGAGTCGGGAACGAGAGTAAGAAATTTCGGGGGCGGTCGCCAGGAGCCGAAGATGGTGCTGGAAGCCGGGATGGCCATGAGTGAGCCATCGGAATGGATTCGGGAGAAACTGCGGCGGAACTGAGGATGTTTGTGGGAAGAGCCGGGAAGGAACCGGTGGTGGCGTGGCCGGGTAAGAAGCTGGGCCGCCGTGAGGATAGGGGCCGTCCATCTTGGGAGCAAGGAGCCAGTTCTAGGAGAAAGGCAGGAGCGGGGAGATGGCCGTGGGAGCTCCGGAGCCATTAGGAGAGCTTGGGGCCGAGCTGGGACAAAGTCGTCTATGGCCACGGAGAAGACAGAGCAGAGCCACGACGAAGTCATCCATGGCTGGGAACGGAGTCGGGATGGAGAGCTTGGAGCTGGGGCCACTCGTACGGGGGAGCTCGAGGCTGAGCTGGGACAAAGTTGTCTGTGGCCATGGAGAAGATGGAGCAGAGCCATGGATCGGGAGCGGAGTCGAGATGGAGAGCTTGGAGCTAGGGCCACTCGTACGGGGGAGCTCGGGGCCGCCAAGGGAAAGCCGCCTAGGAATTGGACCGACTTGGGAGGCCGTTGAGGAACTGGGCCAAGTTGGGAGGCCGCTAGGATTGGGCCGACTTGGGAGGCCGTTGAGGAACTGGGCCGAGTTGGGAGGCCGCCTAGGATTGGGTCAAGTTGGGAGGCCGAGATGGAAGGCCGCCTTGGACTAGGCCAACTTGGGAGGCCAAGATGGGAGGCCGCCATGAACTGGCCGACTAGAACATGCTGTCATCATTGCCCATGGGATTAACTGGTCCCACCAGATACCACTATGAAAAATACTGTAGATAGCTTGAAGGGGCTTAACATTCATGTAGCCAGTACAGCCTTATGGCTCTTGTATGTTGAAAAGCGAAAAAGTTATAGAGACGGCTAGCCTAATTAGGGAGAACCTTAACAAGGAGGTGGTTAGAGAAATTATGACTCGAGGCTAGGTGCAAGCATTCACCCAATAAAATGCAGGAACTTTTAACTTTATAGTGATAGATAACACAACCAATCTCAATTTAAATTTATGTTTAAAATGTTAAGTAAATTAATGAATAGAAATGCATGTTCGTCGTAGCATAGAGTAGCGTAGCTATAAGTTATGGTATATGAAAGAGATGTAGATTGATGTATTAGGTGGTCATCATAACTTAGCTTCTAAATTTGATAAAATGAGATGAGATACCCTCACTTCTAAATTTGATGAAATGAGATGAGATACCCTCAACATTTTTTTTTTTCAAAACAATTGAATGATTCATCTTTTTAATTGATTTCCTTGCAAGTAAGTTTTAGTCTTTCCCCTTCAATTGCTCAGGGGAAATTAGATCTAGGCCTAGAGTTAGAGCACCTAGTTTGAATATTAAAGTAACTACCACATATGGGGGCAAATTGCAAATTATATTGTTGATTAATTTACCATAATTGCTATGCATATATAGGGTTTGGAATTAATTTAACAAAGTGGGGTTTCACTTTAAACAGGTAAGAATTACTTGAATGTTTTTTTATAAAGTTTATTATATATTTCTTATGAATCCCTTGTATGTTTCTTGTGAAGAGCATCTTCATGAGAAATTTGAATTAAATGCATTATATTTGATGTTGATGGTACGCCACATATAATTATATATTATAGAACTACAATAGCTAAGTTTTAAATGATTTGTCGATTTATACGATTGACATGTTTAACATAGCATAATACAAGTTTTGAAGAAATTATGAATTTATTATAATAACCAGTAGGATGTGGCATAGCATATATTGATTTTTAAATGAATTATATATTTATATGCATTTCCAGCATGAAGTAGCATGGCATAATTGAGTTTAAATGAATTATGGGCTTAATAATGTACTATTAGACTAATCATATACTGAGATAGCCCCACCATAAGTATATTGCATATGGTATTAAAATAGCTTTATATAAATAGACTGCTTATGGGATTGAGATCGCCCCACAATGGATAGGTTATATGTGATATTAAGATAGCTTCATCACATATAAATTGTATGTGGTATTGAGATGACTTTACCACATAGTTAAGTGGTACATTATATTGAGATAGCCTTGTTATAAACAAATTGTATGTAGTATTGAGATAGTTCATTACAGACAAATTGTATGTACTATTAAGATAGCCCTACATGTCTAAGTTGTACAAAGTCATGACTAGTCTAAAGTTTAATTATATTAATTTGATAAATTATATTAAATCAAAATTTATGCTGGTATGTAACTATCATATTTAGCTTGACATATAGGTATGGCATAATTGAAAAATGCCTTGCAGATGATTTTATCTTTATGATGCATATTTATTCTATCTAATTTGTTGCCTTGATCATGTTTGTATTATGTTGCCTTGATCATGCTGCTATTATGTTGCCTTTATCATATTAGGTTGCATTTTGTGATTCTTACTAAACAATTTTAGTTTTCTATATATTTTTTTTCTTTTTTTTACAGCCCCAGTAGATGGCTAGTATGATATGGGATTTTAATAGTATAGAGATGAAAGCATAAGCAAGCTTTGATATTATTAGAAATAAAAATAAAGAAAAAACATGCCATTGTATTTTTTAGTTAATATTGAAAATGTTCTATATTAATAAATAAAATATTGTTGCCAATGTTATATCTTGAATCGAAATATTTTGGCAAACCTTGCATATTTCTAAAAAAGTGCAGCCATATAACAGACCAAATCTTATATTGAGCTTTGTATTACTATTAAAAGTGAAGAATACCAAGAGTTCTCTCACTTTGGTGAGTTAGAGTTACAAATTAGGACCCATCCTTTTTTATATATAGAAGTAAGCTATGAATTAGAATGAATAGAATAGGCTTACTTGCCATAGAATGGATAATATATTTAAGATAGAACACACTCACAAGCTACCAGACATTTAAAATTCACTTTATAACTAAGTTGGCTATTAGAAACTCTAAATTCCTCGAAGAAAGCCGAACAAATTGAGTCCACAAGTTTGCATACCTCCAATGAGCAACAACCAAAGATTATTAAACCAGTTCAGAAACTTTTCACCATTTGGGGCCAACAATGCTTACCTTCATATCTTGTGAGCATGGAATGCAAGGTAGAATGTTTGATAGGGGTGAAAGTGGATGAGCTAACATCCACATTGAGATTCTTTTTTTTTTTTTTGTATTTGAATTAATCCATATACAAATATAAATTTAAGCCTCTTATTGATATATATTCATATTGATATCCATCCGAAAATAACAAATATAAATATGGATAGATAATCTACATAATTCATATCCAAAAATTTAGATCCCCTTATAATTCTATTTACCTCTTATTACAATCATAAGCTTTTAAAAAACATTGATTATTGTATAAACATAGTGTTGACTCATTTTACTTTCACCCAATGATATCTTTAATTGAGTGGCCATAAAGTTTAATTTTTGACTTATATCCATTTTTATATCCATACTTTTAATATTTAATTTATATCCTTGTGTATGTTATAAGAAAATATGAATATAAATTTATTTCTAACTAATATTTGTATTTATATCTTATTCACCAAACAATAATGGATATAAATATGGATACACTGATATTTGATTTGTAACCAATTCATTTCAAGCTCTAATGCTAAGAAAAAAAAGAATAACCACTAGCTATTAGATTCCTTAAATACAAAACCTACCAATAGTCAGACTTTTCGATTACATGTTTTAATTCATCTAACAAGAAAAAAGAGCCTAATGATTAGAAAATATAAGAAATTAGGCAGATTGTTATTATTTGATATAATTATTATATGTTAGAATCAAATTCATGCAATGCATATGAAATTTTTTATATTTTTTAGTTATTATTAAAATATAACGTAGTAATATAAATAGAGAATTGAAAAAAATAAGTTCTACATAGAAACTCTCATTGCTAATACTAGCGTTGTTAATACTAACCCCAAACAAGACAAGCAATTTTGTTTCTCTTTTTTTTTGTAAACAAATGTCCTAAAATAAAATATAAAAATACAAAAGTTTCTATAACTAAATTTTTGTGGAACATTAGTCAAGCATTTTAATGTCATTTAATTAATATTGTTGTTCATGTGACATATGGAAAAGCTTTAATGTCACTACAAGTTAAATATCTAGTTTAGAATATATATCCATTGCATATAAAACTCTAATTAGGATATGGTACATTAATATCAATGTTCTTATTGGCAATTAAAGTTTTGTGCAAATTTCCATTTCAAATATCTATTAATTATATGGGATATAATTTTTGTCTCTAACTACTATTAAAATGCCATACAATAATATAATAAATTATATGCAATAAAAGATTTTAATTTTTAAGTAATAAAGTGTAATAATAATAAAGCAAATTAATAGTAGCATCCATGCGATGAACAAAGAATTTTATGCATGTGTAAAGGGTTTAGCTATCATATTTTTTTATTATTTATTTTAAAAATAGAGCTTTCATTCCAGCATTCAACCCTGTATACAATGATCTTGTGTCTTTATACAATGATCATGTGTTCTTAAAGTTGCCATATTTATAGCATCACTTAAAAATTATAAAAAGCATTATAAAATTTATCATATTTAAATTAAAAAATGCATATAATGTATAATAAATACTAATTACTTTCTAATTATTTGTTCCCATTATCTCTCACATTCAAATCATAACTTTTAAAACCTTAATTTAAATTTAAAATATTCCTAACTTGCAAGAGATTGGAATGCTAAAAGTTAAACAAAATGAAGACCTTGGGACCAAAAGGTATGACATGTTGGAGCTCCCTTCGCTTAAAACTAACCAAAACGGAGAATATGAAAAGTTTATAAAATAAGACAATAAGAACGGGTTGGTTTTATTTGTATATAATATTAATATAATAGAAAAAAAAATTATATTTATATTTAGAAAAAAATTACGATGAGATCTCACAAATTTGATTGGATATATATATATATATTTCATGATCATGATAAAAATTTTCATTTTTGAAGTTATGTTTTGTGCATAATTAAAGTATAACTTAATATTTTTATCATTACATGACTACCACTTGCTAACGATGCGATCGAAGTAATATATATATATATATATATATATATATATATATATATATGTTGCTGTGTGATTTTTATTTTTCGGCTTAAAACTGTGCACGTCAAGATTTGGATAGCACTCTTCCGTCTAGATGGACTGCAAGGCGGTCCTCACGCAGAAGAACAGGGGATGGTCCTTACGAAAAACCTTCGATGCCCAAGTGGTGGATATTCTCAACAAACAGATGAGGGAGAGAAGATTGTTACAGAAGATGCCCCAGAGAGAGTTTTTGAAGAGAAATGGCCTCTGCTTCATTTTTTGGGCTTAGAATTATCTTCGAGAGCATACCTGGAGGTCTTGAGACTTAGCATTTATGCACTGCCAAGATGAAAAGTAGTTGCCTAATTTTTTGAGCGCGTTTCTAAAAGTTGGAATCCAATAAGGCTGAAATCTTATCAGTTACGAAGACTGGCAGTTGATGAAGTTGATGGATGCCTTATTGAAAATTTAAAATTTCGTTGATCGTAGATAGAGTGTTGTATTTGGCTCTCATTTTTAGTTTAAAAAACTTACTCCAAAATTTGTATGATCGGAATGGTTCATCTTCCTAGATATCCGGCATGATTTGAGACAGCAAGGATACTCTTATTGACGGAGAAGGCTCAGCCCTACCGAGGTATGGAGATGGCTCAACTTTGCCGAGGTACGAAGATTACATGCAATAAGGCTTATCCTTTTTTGATTGCGGCAACTAGTAGGTCAAAACCCAAAGGAGGGTTTTACCACCTGCCACTCCTATCGATTAATGTGGTCACATTTTTATCCCACATCATATCCCCCACTCCCTAGTCTGAAGCATAGGTTCAGGCATAGAGAGTAGAGTCCATGTTGGCTCAATCTCATTGGTGAGATTTGAACCAACAGAGGCACGTCATGATGACCTCATAAATGCTAAGCTGTCATTCCATTATTTCTTTTCATCAAATGAGGAGAGCCTCTTCGTTCTCATCCAAGGACGTCTGATGGAATGACGCATGATAGATACAAAGTTTGTCGCTTCGGAATCGAAGGTCTGCGATGCATAGGGTTTTCCACTGATGACATCTTGTTTCTTTATCGAGGTGGTTTAAAAGAAGGCAGGCGGTGCCTTTCTGGTTACGCTTTTCAAACTCTTGGCATTTTTCCTTCTAGTAAGATCAACTCTTTCTGATCAGAGGAGCCTGTGGCAAGCGCTTCTTCTATTCATCCCAAAGATATGGAATGCCCGGCTAACTTCGCTTCAACGATGACTCTGACATATTTGGAGAGGATACGCAGTGAGTATTGGCTCCTCAAAGATAGCAAGCTGTGAGTGCCAGTGCCTGAGCAGAGGGTTTCAGATCAATTGGAGTCTGGGGCCTTCTTTTATGAAGAAAGCATGCGAGCGGGTCTTTCGCTTTACCCTTCATCCCATGGTAAAGGAAATAATGGCATTCTACGGTATATGTCCTATAATGGTGGCGTCGAACAGTTGGCGCTACATTATAGGATTCATTTTGATGTGCATTCTCATGGGGACGACGGCGACCGTTTCCTTATTGCGAGCATGCTACAACCTTGTCTTCACAAAGAATGCTGAATGGCCCTTCATCGGGCTCCAAAGATATTTCAAGCAGATATCGGGTGTTCCATCTTCCATAAAGGAACGAAAGTCTTGTTTTTTCTTCACTGAATGGGATACTGGATTCGATTTCCTCCGAGTGTGGAGGAATTTTTCCAAGGATCTAAACGAGCATCTGATATTGTCAAAGCAAGAGAAAGAAGAATTCGACATGCTTTTCAGTAGTAAGGTGCTCTTGATCAACATTCTTTTAGCCGAGGATGCCCTCTATAATGTCAGGTTCAGTTATATCGACCCTCGATGTAAGATTTGCCCTTACATTCTGTTTGCCGAGTTATGCAGGTTTATGCTTGACTAAATCTTTATTTGTTGTATCTGCAACTGAGAGGTCGAAAATTGGAGCTCAGTTAAGGGAGAGGCTAGGCAAAAGTGCTAAGAAGCATAGCTCCAAAAAGGGGCATAAATCTTAGAAGAGCCTCATTCCCCCAAATTGAGTCAAAAAGAAATGAAGAAGGTCAAACTTAGTCGGTAGTCTCCTTTGCCGATGAGGAGGGGAGAGGAGACGTTGATAGAAAGGGAGGAAGGAAGATTGGCTTCGCTGGAGGGGAAGCCAGTGGCCGAGGAGATTGAATGAGGGAAGTAGCAGGGAGGGTTCCAAGCTCAAGGGCGATGGCACAGTTGGACGAGTTTGAAGGGACACCACCAGCCAACCATGTGGTCCCTCTCTCGGGCGATTGAGAACCCTTCCCTGAACAAACCAAAGGATGGGAAGAACCCTCAACCAGGGAGTCTCTCTTCACGGAGGTGAGGGAGGCTGAAGAAACTACCAAAGAACGGGAAGGGCCTCCTGCTGAAGAACTCCTCCCCGAAGAACCGAGGGAGGCTGAGCAAGCAACCAAGGGTCGGGAAGAGCCTTCGGTAGTGGAAGCTAATCAGGCCGAGATTCCTAGTTCAGTTTCTCTTGATGCCAAGAAGAGACATTGGCTGCTCTATTTCGTTCTGCCCTCAAGCAAGAAGAAGGTCCTTCCGGGATGAAACCCATCGAAGAAGATCTCATCTCCATTGGGCTTGGAGGATCGAGCTTGCTGAGGGACATGGAGTTCTTACCTAACCTCAGCAATTCTGATCTTATGAAGACCGTGACAGTCTATGCCTCTTGGGTAAACAAAAACAATGATGTTCTCTTCTCTTTTTAACTTGTCCAGCTGAAGCATAGTTGTTAGACCCGGCTCGGACATCGACCTGACCAAGGGCTCGGGTCATCGGATCACTGGTTCAACTGTCGGGTCACGATTGAACCATCAGTTTAATTATTTTAATATAAAAATATTTATAGTAATAAAAATTAATTTTTAATAAAAAATTAAGATCAACATGATAATAAACTTTAACATCTAATGCCATAAAAAACTTTAAATTATAATCATACAAACACATTAAACTAATAATTCAAATGCGTTGATTATTGATTTTGATGATTAACAAAAGCCATGAGTATATTTCTTATGTTTTAATAATTTGATAAGTGTTTCGGGAATTAAGATTGGTTATTATCTATATGCTACTTAAAAATCAGTTTCAAGTTGAATTTAAATGAAATCTATGTAAGTTCAGAACTTGAAGCCGACACCCTAAATCCTTGGAGACGACTCCAGAGAGTATCAGAAGTGTTAATTTTTGTCACGCTTCGGAGCTGACACCTAAATTTCTGGAGCCGACACATAAAAAATTAGAGTCAACACCTACAGAGTGTGGAGCCGACTCCAGACCAGTTACAGAGAGTGATGTTTTCGGACACTGATAGAGCCGACACCCTCAAAAGTTGGAGTCGACTCCAGATCTCACCGAGCCGACACTTCAAAATCTTAGAGCCAACACCTTGACAGACCGTTTATTACTATTTTTAGGATCCTGATTTGGAGCCGACACTGAAGACCTGGAGTCGATCCCTCCACGTCAGAAACGAATTTCAAGTTTTCAACGGATATATTTTTCTTACCTAACCTCTAACGGATCTATTTTCTTTTGGTAAGGATCATCCAAGGATAACTCCAACGGCTATTTCTCACCTACTCGTGGATTGGAATGTCTATAAAAAGGGATTGAGCCATTTGGAATAAAGAAAATGAAAAAAAAAATAGAGATATGAAAAGAAAGAAAGAGAAATCAAAAATCCCACTTCAAGAAATCTTTTGAGCCAAAGCCTATTCACTATTGAGAGTTAGAAGAGGAATCCAAAGGCGCCAAAAGAGATATTTTAAGGGATTTCCTCAGTTTTGAAAAAGAAGGAGAAAAGCCCTAAAATCTTCAGCCGTTTCTTCACCAAAATCTCTTCAAGTGCTCTACTTCTATTCAATTTAAAAGAGAAGAAGAAGAGAAGAAAAGAAGAAAAGCTCAAGCCCTACATTGCTTCAGAAATAAGGCTTTTCTATTTTCATTTACTTATATTGCTCATTTGCTCAATTAAGGAGCTGTTATTGTTATAAATTCTTAATTGATTTATAGTTTGCCTAATTCAATTAGGAGATTGAATTAGTGGAGGTAGTATACCTCGGGACAGGCTAAGGATAGCTTGTGGTTAGGTTTTGTGCTGGTGAGCCTGTGAAAACCAGCTGGGTTTGTTGTGACCTCGGAAAAATAACAAGTTAGAGTTGTGAGCTTGTAAAACAACTCGATTGTAATCAAATGGATTATAGTGTAGACCCAAGTGCTGCTTGGGAGTGGACGTAGGTGTTGGATACACCGAACCACTATAAAATCTTTGTGTTTGTCGTGCTTTATCTCTCTCTCTATCTCATTTATTTGTGCTTAGCATATTGCACTCAAACACTTTCATATCAGAGCACATAGTTTTCAAGTGTTAAATTTTTTTTTAAAGAACCCAATTCACCCCCCCTCTTGGGTTGCTATCTGGGCCAACAATTGGTATCAGAGCTTGTGCTCATTTCGGCTTGATTACACAATCAAGAGTCAAAGATCCAAATGGCAGCTCAAGTTGGATCATCTTTTTTAGAAGGTCAATCCACTAATAGGCCACCTTTGTTCAGTGGCACCAACTATTCATATTGGAAAGCAAGAATGAGGATATTCATTCAAGCTTTAGATTATGAATTGTGGAGTGTCATAATGAATGACCTAGCACACCCACACACATAGTTGATGGTTCAATTGTTCCTAAGCCCGAAAGGGATTGGAATGATAATGATAGGAAAATGGCTCAGCTTAATACTAAAGCCACGAATGTTTTGTATTGTTCCTTAGATGCAAACAAATTTAATCATATTTCTACATGTAATTCCGCAAAAGAAATATGGGATAGGTTAGAGGTTATCCATGAGGGTACAAATCAAGTTAAAGAATCTAAAATTAATATCTTAGTGCACAAATATGAATTGTTTAGCATGGAACAAAATAAAACTATCACATGCATGTACACTAGATTTACTGATATGTAAATGGTTTAAAGAGTCTTGGCAAGACCTATACTAATTCTGAATTGATTCATAAAATTCTTAGGTCTCTTCCAAGGTCATGGAAAGCTAAGGTGACTGCTATCCAAGAAGCCAAGGACCTCAATGCCTTACCTTTAGAAGAGCTACTTGGATCATTGATGACCCATGAATTAACAATGAAGCAGCATATAGAGGAAGACATCAAGAAAAAGATAACTATTGCTCTTAAGGCTGCAGAAATTGAGGAAAGCAGCAGTGAGGATGAAGAAGATGATGATGAGACAGCTCTCCTTGCTAGAAATTTCAAGAAATTCATGCAAAGAAGGAGACCCTTCCATATAAAGAAATCTGGAATTAAGATGGAAGGTGAAAGGAAAAAAGAGAAGGAGAAAGAAAAAGAAAAAGAACCCTTGACTTGCTATGAATATAAGAAGTCGGGACATTTCCGATATGAATGTCCTCAATTGAAAAGGGGTATAAGAAGAAGAAGAATGCATGTGTTGCAATATGGAGTGATAGTGAATAATTCTCTTCCGAAGAGGAACAAAAGGAAGTTGCAAACATTTGCTTTATAGCAAATGACGATGAGGTAAGTACCGAAACTCATGACTTTACCTTTGATGAATTGTTTAATGCATTTAACGAATTAGTTAGTGATTTTAAAGTCTTGAAAAAGAAAAGCAAATCTTTAAAAATGATAATTTAAATCTTGTCAAATAAAAGGATAAACTAACTCATGAAGTTGAAGAACTAAAATCTGAAAATGAAAATTTGCTAAAAGAAAAAGAATTGATATCAAGTGAAAACCTTAGCTTAAAGAAAGAAGTTGATAAAAATAAAATTATAGTTGATATATTTACATATAGTTCTGAAAAACTTAATTTGCTATTAAGTAATCAAAGAGCTGTATTTGATAAAGCTGGATTAGGTTATAGGCCTAACAAGAAACAAAAGTTTGTTAAAAATTTCTTTATAAATAAACAAGATAAAAATGATGTTTCATGTTATTGCTGTAACAAGAAAGGACATAAAGCTTATGAATGCAACTATAGAAAATTAATAAGAATTTAAGTATGAAAGGGAAGAAAATATGGGTTCCGAAAGGAACAATCTTTATTGCTACTAACCATGAAGGACCCAAGAAAGCTTGGGTACCTAAACATAAGATTTGATTATCTTGCAGGAGTGTCTTGTGGCCAAAAGATCAAAACGAAAGTGATATCTTGATAGCAGCTGCTCAAAGCACATGACGGGTGATAAGGAGCAATTTATCACCCTTGAAGATAAAAGAGGAGTTGTTACATTTGGAGACAATGGTAAAGGTCAAATTATGGGCCTTGGTAAAATTTGAATAACTCCATCCACTTTTATTAAGAATGTTTTATATGTTGATGGTGTTGGCCCAGATGGCAACCCAAAAGGAGGGGGTGAATTGGGTTCTTAAAAAAAATTAACTCTTTTTAAAATTAAATCGATTGATATCAAAGTATGCAAGTGGATGGAGTTAATCGAAGCTAAGCACAAGCAATTAAAGAAGAGAGAGAGATCAAAACACTACAAACACAAAGATTTTATAGTGGTTCGGTGTAACCAACACCTACATCCACTCCCAAGCTCCACTTGGGTCCACACTATAATCTTCTTGATTACAATCGAGTTGTTTTACAAGCTCACAACTCAAACTTGTTTTTTACCGGGATCACAACGAACCCAGCCAGTTTTCCGGGCTTACCAGCATAAAACCCAACCTCAAGCTATATCTAGCTTGACCCGAGGTATACCACCTCCACTAATTCAATCCCCCAGTTGAATTAGCAATCAAATGAAATCAATTAATGTTTACAATGACAAACAGCTCCTCAAATGAGCGAATATGCAATATAAATAGATAAGGAATAGAAAGCCTGTTTGAAGCGATTTGAATGTAGGCTTGGCTTCTTTTCCTCTTCTCCTTTGAAAGGTTGAATCAAGCTCCAGCTCAGATTTCACCCAGAAATTTGTTGTTGAGAAGATGGGAAAAAAATAGGTTTTGGCTTCTTCTTTTCCTTCTTTGAAATCCTCCGAAATTGAACTTTGTACGCCTTGGATTTCTTTTGAATCTCTCTTTAGAAGATGGACGAGCTCACAGAAATTTCTCTTTTTGAAATTGCTCTCTTGAATATCTCGATTTTTTGATCTTTCTCCTATTTTTTGTTCTTTTTCGTTCTTATTTTTAAACGGTCTGTTCTCCCCTTTTTATAGATTTTCTTTAATCCGAGATTAGATGGAAAACTAGCCGTTATTTCTGTCCTTGGATTGCTCCTACACACAAGAAAAATAGCCGTTAGAAATTAGGTGAGAAAATGTTACCGTTGGAGGCCGTTTTGACACTTTGAAAATCCATTTCTGTCAGGTTGGAGTTGGCTCTAACTTTTCATGTGTCGGCTCCACTTCATGTATCCAAAAATAGTAATAAAAGTTTTCGTTGAGGGGTCGGCTCCCGATAAGTTATGTGTCAGCTCCCCGCATCCAGGTGTCGGCTCCCGAAATAGAGGGTGTCGACTCTAAATATGGCTCAAAATATGCTCTTTGTTCTCAAGTTAGAGTCGGCTCCACTCATTCTAGGTGTTGGTTCCCGAATCTTAGGTGTCAGCTCCTAAATTCCATGTGTCGGCTCTAGAAACTGACGCAAAAAAGCATACTTCTGTCTCTCATGTTGGAGTCGGCTCCCGACATCCATGTGTTGACTCCAGACCGTGCCGAATTTTGAGAACTTTCTGATACGTCCATGTGTCGACTCCTGACTTATAGGTGTCGACTCCAAGGTCTAAACTTTTGAAAATTACAATTTGAAACTCATCTTAAAATCAATTTTGAGTGATATTTGAATTGTTAAACTTTCTTAATACCTGAAACACTTCATAAATTTGTCAGAAACAATGTGAATATACTCATGGCTTTTGTTAATCATCAAAATCAATAATTAGGTCAACAATCTTCCCTTTTTGATGATGACAAAAACATTGAGTATATACATGATTAAGTTATCATAGTTAAGCTCCCCCTAAATGAGGTAGCTCCCCCTATGAAACTCAAAATAAAATTTTCTCTCCTTATATACCGTTTCATTTTGAAATTTCATTTCTCTCCCCTTAATTTCATTTCTCTCCCTTTGAAAATCAAAACTCATGCAATAATCAACTTAATCAAATTACTTAAGTGTTTTTAATGCATATACGATTTCTTCTCTCCCTTTTTCTTTTTTTTTTGTTACAGCCGGGCGATCACACAACTCTGGCGCGAGTCAAACCCGAAGCATCTGAGTACAAAATTTGTTGTAATAAACAGGACAAGGTATCCCATTATGCCAAATCCACCGGCCAAGGTTGCGAGCGACAGCAGAAGCAACATAATCAGCCGCAGCATTGGCTTCCCGATAAATATGCTGAATCTGAAATGCACTAGTAGACTGAAGAGTGACTAAAATGTCTTTAATCAGAGGATTAAGGCCAGAATAGGAGTCTCCCTCCCGCATAATCCATCTGATAATCGTAAGTGAATCACCCTCAAGAATCAGTCGACGATAGCCCATATCCCGTACAGCATGTGTGATACCAGCCCATGCCGCTTGTAGCTCCGCCATAGGAACCGAAATATCGATAAGCTATGACCGCCAGCAGCTAGCAACTGCCCATTCGATCCTCTGATGACAAAACCTGATCCAGCAGAACGATCAGAGACAGAGCCGTCAAAGTTCACTTTGACATAACCTGGAGGAGGGGACACCCAAGAAATGAAAACCGTGGTACGGTTCACTGTCGAAGCAGCAGGGGAGTCCCAGTGGCCAGGTTCGTCAGTGTGAACAGGAAGGTAACAGCGAGTGTACTCCTGAGCATGAGAGAGAGCACGTCGGATGATCGCCTGAGTAGAGACCGTCTCCTCAGCAAAGACGATCTTATTCCTGGTCAACCAGATATGATAAGCCACGTATGCAGATAATACTCCCTGAGAACAAGATCCGTACTGAGAAGGCGACCGAAGAGCATTCAGGAAGGAAAGCCGGATTGGACCATCCTCCAGCATCCATGGATTAAAATGGATCATCTGCCATATCTGAGATGCACGAGAACATAAAAATAGAACATGGTCAATAGATTCATCTGCATCCCGCATATCGGACAGAGAGGTAATATGGAGAGGCCTCGACCAGCCAGAAGAGAGCAAGTAGGTAAGCGATCCCACTTGATCTTCCACAAGAATAGCTGAATTCTTGGGTGAACAGGCAATCTCCAAATCCAAGCAGCATCTCTAAGGCCATCTGCCTGAGAACGGAAGCTGGCCACCAAGTCTCTAGTAGGAGCATAAGGAAGACAGGATCGACGCCACAGCCTATGATCCGGCCAGCAGTAATAGGTAGAGGCATGGCCAAAATCCTGTGAGCAAGCTCCACTCCGAATAACCGTAGAACCATGGTAGTGTTCCAAGTAGCACTCTCCTGACTGATCAGAGAAGAGACATGCAATGTGGGATGTACTTCGGAGCTTATAAAAGTCGGCCATCGAGATAAGGGAAGATCAGCTATCCAAGAGTCCTGGATGACATCAACTGACCTCTCATCCCCTATCATCCAGTGAATATCAGTCATGACTGTCGGGGCGGCCCGGCAGATGGCACGCCATAAACAGGAACAACCACGAGGGATAATAACATCCAAACCCGAAGACCAACCACCATATCTGCCCCGCATGACTGTACTCCATAAGCAGTGAGGGTCCAACAGGAATCTGGAAGCATGCCTAGCAATGATAGCCTCGCGACAGAGCACCAGGGATTGAATCCCCAACCCACCCTCACTTGTCAGCAGACAGACCATGTCCCAGGCCAATAAATGAATACCATGACCTCCCTGCATAGATGCCCACAAGAAGTCCCGAATACATCTCTCAAGCCGACAAAGGAATAAAGTCGGAATCAGAGCATTGGATAACAGATAGATAGGGAGCGATGTGAGGATGGAACGAATTAAAGTGATACGTCCCATCATAGAAAGGCCCGACACCTGCAACCGATCCAACCTAGCAGAGATCCGGCGCTCAAGGTCCCCAAAGTCCTGCTGCGTGGGCCGACGTCCTGTGAGAGGGGTGCCTAGATAGGTCAGGCGATCTGAAACTGTCGAAATCCCTAACAACAGGGAAATAGCAGCACGACAGCGAGGAGATACTGAGGGGCTGAAACAGAGGATGGATTTCTGTAAGTTGATCCTTTGACCCGATGCCCGACAATAAGCCTGAATGATAGCCGAATAGGTGGTTGCATTCTGAACAGAAGCTGGGCTAAGCAGGATGCAGTCGTCAGCGAAGAGAAGGTGGGTTAGAGGAGGTCCATGAAGCCCCGGCATGTACGGTTGTAATAAAGATCCTCCAACCGCCTGATTAAGAGCACGAGACAGGTCGTCGGCGCACAGAACAAACAGAAATGGAGAGAGCGGACATCCTTGTCGGAGACCAATAGCAGAGGAAAAAAACTCAGTCGGACTGCCATTAATGATGATAGAAAAGATGGGCCCTTGGACACACGCCATAATCCACTCAATGAAATGATCATCAAAACCAAACGCCTGTAAAGACTGACGCAGAAATATCCAACTCATCCTGTCATAAGCTCTCTCCATATCCAACTGGACAGCCATAAGAGATTGACGACGAGAGGCGCGCTGGAGGTCATGCATAAATTCCTGAGCAATGAGAGCATTATCTGAGATACTGCGACCATGGATAAAGGCACCCTGCTCCATAGAGATAATCCTAGGAATCAGCCCCTGCATTCGAGTAACAATAATACGGGCGTAGACTTTATAGAGAGTGGTACATAAATTTATCGGCCTATAATGTTGAGGAAGCAGAGCATTAGCTTTTTTTGGAATCAGAACAAGAAATGTCCTCTGCCAATCCGGAGGAATATGTCTGGAAGAGAAAACAGTCTGAATAGCCGAGGTAACATCCTGCCCAACAATATCCCAGTAGAAGCGGAAGAAAAAAGGCGGAAAACCATCAGGTCCCGGGGCTTTATCAGGACCCAAAGCCCAAACAGCATTACGAATCTCCTTCGACAATACCTCCCTAGTCAAGCTAGCATTCTCGCTATCCGAGACTCTAACATCCCGAGTGCCAGTGATAATGGGAGAGTCAGAGCCTGAGACTTCCGACCAGCGAGACTGAAAGAAATGAAGAACCTGCTCTCTAATAGCCCCCTCATCCTCCAGTATAGTACCCTCTGCATCACTAATACGCCTGATACGATTGATCGCACGCCTGGCAACAGTGGCCTGATGAAAGAACCTGGTGTTGCGATCACCTTCCTTTAACCACTAAATCCGAGACCGCTGACGCCAATAAGTCTCCTGCTGCCAAAGCAATGAATGATGCATAGCCAAATTACTCCTTAGAGCCTGAAGATCAATCTCCGATAGCTGACCCTCCTCATCCTCCTTAACCTGAAGAGTAGAGATGACAGCTTCCACCGCCTGGACATTCTGCATTAGGTTTCCCACTTCTCTTTTCTGCCACCATAATAGTCTACGCTTAGCAAGCTCTAATCAATGGGAGAGACGATAAGTAGGATTCCCTCTAACTGGCATATGCCACACCTGCCTAATCAAGGATCTGGCTAAAGAATAGTGCGTCCAAAATTGTTCGAACCGAAAGGGCCCCTTCCTATGGGATGACCGCTCCGTAGAGATGAGAAGGGGACAATGGTCCGACGCAATCCGCGGGAGGTGGGTATTGGTAGCACAGGCAAAGGACTGCATCCAAGAAGAAGAAGCCAAAGCCCGATCCAATCTCTCCAACACACGAGCAGACCCGCTTCGGTTGTTACACCAAGTAAACTGCGGCCCAGAATAACCCAAATCAATAAGACCCGCCGCAGAGATAAATGATCGAAACTCCATGGAATTCGGAGAATCTACAAATCGGCGACCCCCCCGTTTCTCAGAAGCATCCAATATACAATTGAAATCACCAGCAATAAGGGTCGGAAAACCCTGGGCTAATAACGTATGAATCTCCGACCAGAGACTGCGCCGCTGATGAAAATCAGTGCTGGCATAGACTCCCAGAAGCAGCCAAGGCAGAGAAGATTCCTCAGAGATGACAAGGCCTACTTGCTGATGATTATGATGAAAAGCATCAACACGGATGGCAGGGTTCCGCCAGAGAGCCATAATTCCCCCAGATAACCCAGTAGCTTCAATAGCATAGGAAGACCAGTCATGGGAGACCCGACGCCGGAAACGTTGCATGCTAAGGCCCGACAACTGAGTTTCCAACAAAATACAAATATCAAAATGATGAATCTGCAATAGCCTACCAAAGGAGGATCGAAAAGATGGTTTCAATGCTCCTCGGACATTCCATATAATAATCTTCATTAATAAAAAGCAAGGGAACATCATATCCCATCCTGGGCTCCCGTCATAATCAAATCTGAAAGGTCTCCCGAGTCAGGACACAGCAACTGGAGATCCTGATCCGCCATCTGACTGAGGTCGGGATCATTGAATACTGGTTGCAGAACTGACTCCATTGGAGCATCTTCAGCCAACTGTTTAGTAGGGGATCCATTTACCCGAGAGATAGAAGGGGAGTCAGATATAGAGGCTTTCAGAGATGTGAAGGCAACCTCATGAACATCCATGGTTCCTTTCTTATAGCAGGGGGGCAGAGTCATCCTATCAGGAGAGCCAATTATCACCCCAGAGCTTTTAGGAATAACCGCCTTTCCTTTTCCCTTACGTTTCTCGGATTTAGAAATTAACCTAGGCATCGGGCAATCAACTTGTCTGGCCCTTTTGAGGGGACCAGGAAAAGCATCCTGACTGCCCTGAGGAGGACCAGAGGCCAAACTCGATCCGAGGGAAACAAAGGGGTTCTTTATCACCAAAGCATTAGTCTTTGCCTTCACTTAGGACCCCTCCTTAGATGAGTTCAAAAAGGCCTTCTGAACTTCAATTGATCTGGCACAGGAAGCTGAATCCATCAAAGCTCTCTTGTTTTCCTTAAAACCGGCACATGATGTCTCTCCCGGCACAGACCCTGAAGCTGAACATTCAGAGGAAGAAGGGGGCAGGGGATCGATCAGGCTAAACCCAGGGGATCCATTCAGCTCAGCCTTTTCAAAATCCTGCTCAGAGGCCTTGATCCCGGCACACTGGACAACTCCCGACACGCTCTTATTCTCTGAACATCCTTGCTTCATCTCACACAATGCAGTCACTAGAGCAGAATCTGGGATCATTACAATCTTAGAAGAAGAATGGGCCCTCCTACGAGCAATCTTCACTGGAGAAGTTCATCCCTCTGCATCTTCAACACCCGATCGGCGCCCCCCAGGGTTATGCTGAGCAGGAACAGAGCCATTGGAAGCCCCCTGAGCCGTCAAGATAGGCTTCCTCTTCTCCTCCCGTAGGGAATCAACAGCAAACTTCCGTTGACGAATAGCGGCTATCCAGGGCCATAGATCGAACGGGATGCAGTAGCCTCTTCCTCGTTCCCAGACGTCAAGGAGCAAGGGCCGCTCAAATGAATAGAGCCACAGAGAGGACAGATCCCCTCCAGACTCTCATATGCGAACTGTTGCCAGAAACTTTGGTGGATTCCTGAATACGCATCCCCGGCCGGAGAGGACGACGGAGATCAATCCGAATACAAACCCTAGCGAAGCCTCCTCTGTTCTTCGCCACTGTGGGAGCATCCGCACTTATAAATTGCCCTGCTATCTCCAAAGTCATCCTGAGGAACTCCTCCTTCCAGAATTCCATCGGCAAGTTAGGTAATCTCACCCACACCAGAGCCGAAGGGATGGATTCCTCCGACGGGATGAATTCCGGCGTCCATGGTTCCGTCCCGATGACTTGCCCATTGATAGTCCATGGCCGATTTAACACAAGGGAGCAAGCATTCGGATCTTCGAACTGGAAAATATGGCATCTAAATGCCAAGCTGATAGGGACGATGACCCCCTGAACACCGGCGCGCCTGAACTCTCGGAGGAAAGCTTCGGCCGGAACCCACCGCTGGTAAGATCGAACAAGAACAGCCCTAGACTGCCATTCAACAATCTTAGCCTCCAATTCCGACACCGGGAACCCAATAACTTCTGGAAAGGAGGCCTCCAGCCTCGCCACCACCGCCAGAGATGGAGCCGAAGATACCCAGTGGAACCCGGACGACATCCCCTTCCTTCCAGAAGACCCTCCTCCGGCTACCCCATCAGATGCCATAGATGGAAGGGGGAGCAGGGAAGAACGAACCCAGAGGAAGCTCAGACGGAAACACGAGAGCACGCTGGAGATCGGAGAAGAAGAAGATTCCAACACGAATCTAAAAGCACTTCAAACAGAGAAACCAGAGAGAAGACGCGCACGATCCTTAAAGCACCACTTCACAACATAATTTCTCTCCCCCTTTTTTATTGTCAACAAAAAGGTTAACATTCAACCACAAGTGACTCATTGAATAAGACAATATTAATTCAAAGAAATTTCATTGCATCAAAAGATTTCATATATAAGCTTCATTACATCAAAACATTCCATTACATCAAAACATTCTATTACATTAAAACATTACATCAAAACATTCTATCAAAACTTCAAAACATTCTATTACATCAAAGTGTAAAGCAAACTAAAACTTTAAAATCCAAACTGAAGCATTTCTTCAGTCCTTCTAAGATCTTTTCCATTTGTTGAGAAATTATTGAAACATAATTGCCCCAACTTATTGATTTTGATGATTTCCAAAAGACATTACTTTACTTTCTAAAAGGCTATGAACATGTTAAGTCAATCAATGAAATATTCTTACTATGAGCAATTTCAAATTGGAAACTATGAACTGTTAATGTGTAATGAGTTTTTTGAATCAATTGAATATATGTTTCAGTGAGCTATACTTATGAATTCAAAAATGATTTCTATACCACTCTTTTAAAGATCAATGAATTAATGAAAATGCTTTGAAATTGAGCATTACTGTTAAATCAACATTATTCAAGTCATATTTATATTTCAAAATTGGTTGGGATGATTTTCAAAGCAAATCAGAATGTTTTCTGATTTTTGTATCAGTCCCGAGCCGACTCGAGAGTTTCCGAGTCGACTCCTGAGTTATCTGATTTTTAATGTTGTCTCGAGTCGACACTTGAGTTTTCAAGAGTCGACCCCTGAACCTTCTCGAGCCGACTCATGACTGTGCGAGCCGACTCGACTCAGACGGCAGAAAGACTCATTGCCTCTCGAGTCGACTCCCAGCTCTTCGCGAGTCGACCCCTGAAAGTCAAGAGTCGACTCCCAGATTTTCGCGAGTCGACCCCTGAAGACTCACTTTTTGGTGCGTTCTGGATTCGCGTGTTCGAGCCGACTCGCACAGTACTCGAGCCGACTCCACGGAATCTGGGCGATAATTTTTGAGTTGACACATCAGCACCAACGGTAATATTTTGAATCAACGGCTATATTTTACTGTGTCTAACGGCTATATCTTTTCAGGATCTATAAATAGAAGAGCCAGATTCAAATAGAAGATTGAAAAAGAAAAGAGAAATAGAAGAGCAAGAGAGAAAATAGAGAGAGCCTATTGAATATCAGAAAAAAGGGAAAACTGAGAGTATTGTAGAATCATTTGATTCAAGGAGAGATTCAATCTTTGCATTTGAGAGAGAGATTCGTGTGCATCATTTAATCAACTCTCAAAGCTCAAGAGGAAGGCAAAAAGCAATCCAACGTGCAAAATCTTCAGCCATTCCCAAGTTCAAAAAGAGGCAACACATTCTCCAAAGCTTTTCAACGATTGAGGAATCTTGCTGAGGCATCGATTCAACTTTTCAAGGAGAAAAGGGAGAAAGCCATCGCTGCAATCATCCGGAAAACCATCAGGCGTTTCTAACCCTAGTTTTTATTTATTCTTAAATTTGTATATCTGCTCAAGAAGGAGCATTTTTGTTACAAATACTTTGATTTCACTTGGTTACTGGTTCAATCAGTGGATTGAATCAGTGGAGGTAGGTTTACCTCGTTACAAGCCGGAGTGCTTGTGTTGGGTTCGTTGTGATCCCGTGAAAACAACGAGTAGGTTTGTTGTTAGCCCGCAAAACAACGTGTAGGGTTTTGTGCTGGTAAGCCCGCAAAACCAGCTGGGTTCGTTGTGATCCCGTGAAAACAACAAGTTTGAGTTGTGATCTTGGAAAACAACTCGGCTGTAATCTAGTGATTATAGTGTGGACCCAAGTGATCTTGGGAGTGGACGTAGGTGTTGGTTGCACCGAACCACTATAAAATATCTTGTGTTTGCCGTGTTCATTTCTCTATCTCTATCTCTCTTTATAACTGCTTGTTCTTTGCTTATTAGTTAATCTCACTTGCACATCTTGCTAATAATCAATTAAAGTTAAAAAGTCTTAAATTTTTAAGAACCCAATTCACCCCCCCCTCTTGGGTTGCCATCTGGGCCAACAATTGGTATCAGAGCATAGTGCTCATTTAGAGTTTGATCTCACGATCAAGAGCTAAAGGTCATTATGGCAACACAAAGTGGTTCTAGTTTTGCTGAAGGTCATTCTACGAATAGACCTCCACTTTTTAATGGCTCAAACTATTCTTATTGGAAAGCTAGAATGAGGATATTCATTCAAGCTTCTGATTATGAGCTTTGGGGTGTTATATTAAATGGACCTAGTACACCCACACACCTTATTGATGGCACTATTGTTCCAAAGCCCGAAAGGGATTGGAATGATAATGATAGGAGAATGGCTCAACTTAATGCCAAAGCCATTAATATCTTATATTGTTCCTTAGATTCAAATGAATTCAACCGCATCTCTACTTGTAATTCCGCTAAAGAAATATGGGATAGGTTGGAAATTACACATGAAGGAACAAACCAAGTAAAAGAATCAAAGATAAATATTTTGGTTCATAAATATGAATTGTTCACAATGGAACAAGCTGAAACCATCACATGCATGTTCACTAGATTCACCGATATTGTGAATGGTTTGAAAAGTCTAGGAAAAGTTTATACTAATGCTGATCTTGTTCGCAAATACTCAGGTCATTGCCAAGATCGTGGGAAGCAAAAGTCACAGCAATCCAAGAAGCCAAAGACCTCAATGCACTACCCTTAGAGGAGCTTCTAGGATCTCTCATGACCCACGAATTGACAATGAGGCAGCATATTGAGGAGGAAACAAAAAGAAGAAAACCATTGCCTCAAGACTGCAGAATTGGAAGAGAGCAGCAGTGATGTAGTGATGAAGATGATGAAACTGCTCTCTTGGCCAAGAAATTCAGAAGATTTATGAGAAAAAGGCCTTCCAAAAAAGAAATTTGGAGCAAGAAATGAAGGAGAAAAGGATAAGAAAAAGGACAAGGAGAAAGAAAAAGAAAAGAGCCCTTGATATGTTATGAGTGCAAAAAGCCAGGGCACTTTAAATATGATTGTCCACTGAAAAAGGCCTACAAGAAAAAGAAGAAAGCATATATGGCAACATGGTCTGATGAATCTTCTTCATCGGAAGAAGAAGAGCAAAAGGAAGTTGCCAATATTTGCTTCATGGCCAACGACGACGACAATGACAATGAGGTAAGTTCTGAAAACTCAAATGATGATTTTACTTTTGATGAAATGTTTGAGGCTTTTAATGAACTTATGATAGATTTTAAATTGTTGAAAAAGAAATTTAAATCTGTGAAAAATGATAACATTAGTTTAGCTAAAAGTAAAAATGAATTAGCTTTAGAAGTTAAGAACTTAACTAATGAAAAAGAAGAACTTAGGAAAGAAAGAGATAATCTAATCAAGAAAAAGATTTATTAAAATCTGAAACTAAAAACTCAACTAAAGATTTAAAAGATCAAATAGAAACTTTAGCTTTAGATAAAGAACAGCAAGCTAAAGAAATTGACTCTCTTAAAAGATGTTAAAAAATATAAGGACATTGTTGAGAAATTCACTTTAAGTTCAACTAAACTTAACATGATCCTAGATAGTCAAAAGCTGTTTTTGACAAAGCTGGGTTTGGGATATAACACATTAAGAAAACAGAAATCACTAAAGAATATTTTTGTAAAAGCCAACCAAGGTAATATAACTTGTTTTAAATGTAATGAAAAAGGTCACAAATCCTTTGAATGCAAAACATTAAACAACAACAAGTTAAATATTAAAGCTAAGAAAATATGGGTTCCGAAAGGAACAATTTTTATTCTGCTAACCATGAAGGACCCAAGAAAGCTTGGGTACCTAACATAAAGTTTGATGATATTGCAGGAATGTCTTGTAGCCAAAAGATCAAACAAGAAGTGGTATCTTGATAGCGGCTGCTCAAGACATATGACGGGTGACAAAGAGGAATTCATCACCCTAGAAGAAAAGTAGGTGGAGTTGTGACATTTGGCGATAACGGTAAAGGTCAAATTTGGGCCTTGGTAAAGTTCGCATAACTCCATCTATAGTCTATTGAAATGTACTTTATGTTAATGGTTTGAAGCATAATCTAATTAGCATAAGTCAATTATGTGATAAAACTTTAATGTTTCTTTTAAATCTTCTTTATGCACTGTAACTAATTCTATTGATGATAGCATTGTTTTTACTGGTTATAGATTTGGCAATATATACTTAGTTGACTTAGACAAAACTTCTAAGAGTAGTCATTGCCTAATTGCTGATAATGCTAACATTAATGATATTAGTTGGTTGTGGCATCGTAGATTAGGTCATGCAAGCACACACCTTATTTCAAAACTAATTAAAATGGATTTAGTCAAAGGTTTACCTAAATTAGATTTTGAAAATAATAAAATGTGATGCATGTCAATTTGGAAAACAAACTAGAAGTTCATTTAAATCTAAAAACTTTGTTTCAACTTCTAGGGGACTAGAGCTACTTCACATGGACCTATTT
>UESW01004966.1:528310-559706 GCA_900491605.1 Calamus simplicifolius | reverse complement strand
GGCAACCTTGCCGCAGCCAGTCAAGGAAGGGGGCGCCGACGCGCCCCTTCACGTGGTACAGGGGAGGGATAACCCTCCCTTGCCGCTATAAGGAGGGGGGGAGCCCCTCCTCCTCCACGAGCTCTCCCCACCGGCCAGCCAAGGTAAGGGAGAGAGAGAGAGTTGCAGAGAGATCGAGAGAGAGACAGAGAAGAGGGAGAACCAAGCCGGTTCACGGCTTGGTTCGGGCCCGGCGGAGTGCCCGATGCCTCGCCGGGCCTGGGCGTCGGCCAGGAGGCCTCACCGGGCGGCGACCGTCCGGTGAGGATCCGGCCGGCCACGGTGGCCGGCCGTGCCACCGGCACGAGTCGCGTGCCGTGAATCGAGCGAGAGAGAGAGAGAAATTGAGGGAGAAAGAGAGAGGGGGAGCCGGCCGTCCCGCGGCCGGCTCTGGCCCGGTCGCCGATGGCCGGGCCACCCGAATTTGGCCGGCGGCGGCCCTGGCCGCCGGCACGGCCTCCCCCTGTTTCGGGCGAAACAGGGGAGGAGGCGGGGAGACGATGAGACGTGGGCCGGCTTGGGCCGTCCCACGTTGGGCCCTATTGGGCCGGGTCATGAGCTGTTTTGGGCTGCGATTTGGGCCCGTATTGGGCCGAAATGGAGAAATAAAAATATGTCCGATTCAGCATTGATTCTAGTTTCTCGGGATATTTTTATTTCCCCATTCAGGCTTATAAATTGAGAGATATTCGAGCCCAAAGTTGGGCCCAGGATTAGACTGGGTAGACCTTAGGGGATGCTGCATTGTTCCAATTTTTGAGATTTAATTATGGAAATTAATGCTGTAGGTAACCGGATGTCACATAGCTGATTTACAATTTGGAATTAGCGTACTGAGGTAAGTAAGCCATTTATTATAATTTTCATAATTTATTTAAATATAAAAATTATGGATATATTACATTATTTGAAAAAAATGAGACAAAATGAATTTTGTTATACAATTGGGAATCTGCTATAATATATGTGATTACTGATATTTTGCAAAGTAATGGATTATAAATGTGCAAAAATTGAATGATGTGATTATTTTGGCTTTGCAAAAATATACTGGTATTATTGATATTTTGCTATGAATGTACAAACCACTGTATATATGATATGAGGAGCTTATGCTCATGATGATGCATGATGTACTACATGCAAATATGATGATGATATGTGTGCCGCGGTTCTCATATGATGTGAAATGCCGAGAGATACGGGACCCACCTCTACAGGGGGAGATATGTGGAGGACACACATCTAGAGGATGTGATGTGATTGATATATTGCATAACGCACACATCTAGAGGATGTGTTGTGATTGATTATGATATATGGCATAACGCTGGTACCAGGACCCTTCCTCTTAGGGGACATTAAAGAGTGATACACCAGATGGGTGTTGTAGGGCCGTGGGACACATAAGGAAATAATAATTATATGAATACAGTGGATTTGTTTACATTGCATATTTCAGCATTTATTATAATTAAGCTTCCAAAATTATTTGAGCTGATGATATACATGTTTTGATAACATGATGAATGTATTTGAAATTGGAAGTTTTATACATGGAAATATGGTTTGATAATATTTGACGAAATGATTATTAATAGTAGGCTTACTTATTGAGTGTAAGCTCATATAAATCTTACAATGTTTTTCAGAGCCACAGAACTGAAGAATGGGATCTGGGGTAGTTGGAGCTTCATTCAGAGGAAACTAAATCCAACATTTTGTTGTAACCCCAGTGACTTATGTATGATGGGCATGTAGCCTAAAACCTATGATTATGATTTGTATTAAGAACCATTTAAATTGGACGATATATAGTTACCTTCTGGTATTAAATGTTATATTTCGGAACGCCTTGCATGCCAGGCATGCGGCGGGTTGCCACCCCTAGATCCAATATAGGGTCTGGGGCGTGACAGCTAATGTGGTATCAGAGCCTGGTTTGACCTTAGGGACAAACATAGGATGACACTAAACAAAACAGTAGGATGACACTGGGAGGGTAACAACTCTAAGAAGATATAAAATTTTTCTAATAAATATATTTTGAAAACTTAAGGGTTTGTAAAGATATTGATTGGAACCAAACTTGGCAGGGAATAGTCATGCCTCGTCACACCAGAAGTATGCGACAAGTTGGAGGTTCCCAGGCTGGTGACTCTGGCCAGCAGGGAGGCCAGCAAACTTCTGGAGGCTCTGGTTCCATCAATGCGGCTGGGAATGGCCAACAACAGCGCCAGACTGAGATACTTCAGGCCCTTGTGGAAATGGTGCAGGCTATGCAGCAGCATCCAACAAGTGGTGCCTGCTCAGCCCGGCCCTCCTACTCAGCAAAACCCGCGAGTCGAACCTGAACCACCAGTCCAGCCCGCTCCGCCGCAACCCTGGCAAGGAGGGGGTCGTAGCTTTGCTGAGTTTAAGAGCTTAGCCCCTGCTCCCTTCTCTGGATCCACCAATCCCGCTGATGCTGAGGGATGGATGAGGGAGATGGAGAAGGCCTTCATGGCCCATGGTAGCCAGGAGGAGGAGCGGATTAGATTTGCCACCTATCTCCTTCAAGGGGAGGCATATGATTGGTGGTTGCATATGGAGCAGCGATTGGGTGGACAAGCTGTTTCCTGGAGGGAGTTCAAGGAGGCCTTTTTCAACAAATACTTTCCTAGTAGTGTGCAAAGACAGATGGAGTCTGAGTTTCTGGAGCTGGAACAAAAGAATCTCTCTGTGGCCCAGTACGAAGCCGAGTTCACTAGGCTAGCTCGGTTTGCTCCGGAAATAGTGACCACTGAGAGAGCCAAGATCACCAGGTTCACTGAAGGACTGCGACCCAAACTGAGGCAAGCAGTCAATGCATTTGAACTCTCCACATATAGTGCTGTGGTGAGTAAAGCCCTGGTGATCGAAAGAGACGTGAATAGGAACCAGAAGGAGTGGGAGCTAAAGAGGAAGAGGAAGGGGTCTCCTTCGGGCCAGTCTTCGGGGCAGGCTAAGAAGAAAGATACATATCAGCCCCCCCAGGACCGAAGGGTAAGGAGACCCGTTGCCCTCACTGCGGGAACTTCCACCCGGGCAGGCAGTGCCGTGGGCCGAGAGGTGCCTGCTTCATATGTGGGAAAGTGGATCACAAGATGGCCACTTGTCCCCTTCGGAGGGAGCAGCTGTCTTCTCCAAATCTTGGGATGAACCAGCCGCAGCAGCCGAGGACCCAGGGAAGGGTCTTCACCCTCACCCAACAGGATGCTGCCGCTTCTAACTCCGTTGTGGCAGGTATACCTATTACCTAAGTACCCCTTTAAGATTATTTGGTTCATATGCGATAATGCATTAATCATGAAGGATAAATAGGATCCGCTATATGACATCTAAGACAACTAAACTTTGTGATCAGGGACAATTAAAGTAGGCAACACTTATGCTCAGACTTTAGTAGATCCGGGTGCCACACATTCGTTTATATCTGATGTTTATCTTGCCAAAATGCATCGTTGACACCCGTTCCCCTAGAGCAAGAGTTGCTCATTGCATTCCCAAATGGAGATGTTATGAGGGTGGAGTCTGTATGCAGATCCTGCCAGATCAACGTGGGCGACAAGAGGCTGGAGGCTGATCTAATCGTCCTTCCACTAAAGTCCTTTGATGTTATCCTTGGGATGGACTGGTTGGCCTCCTATCATGCTTCGGTAGACTGTTTCAGGAAAATGGTGATCTTCAAAATCCCTAATCAGCCTGAATTCAGTTTTACTGGAAGCCAGGAACACCTGGCTTCAGTGTTTGTATCAGCACTGCGGGCTGCCAAATACTTGATGAAGGGTGGCCAAGGGTTTCTTGCTGTGGTCAAGGACCTTCAGCAGAAGAGGTGAAATTGGAGGATATTCCAGTGGCTATGGAGTTTCCTGACGTCTTCCCGGATGATTTGACCGAATTGCCTCCAGACCGGGAAGTGGAGTTCACCATTGATTTGGTCCCTGGCACTGGACCTATATCCAAGGCCCCTTATCGTATGGCCCCAGCTGAACTAAAAGAGTTGAAGAACCAATTGCAAGAGCTCCTAGACCGGGGATTTATCAGACCGAGTGTCTCTCCTTGGGGTGCTCCAGTATTATTTATCAAAAAGAAGGATGGGAGTCTTCGGCTCTGCATTGATTACCGAGAAATCAATAAGGTAACAGTGCGGAACAAGTATCCCTTGCCGAGGATCGATGATCTGTTCGATCAACTCCAAGGAGCTCGGGTATTCTCGAAGATTGACCTTCGGTCAGGATACCATCAACTCAAGGTCCAGGCTGGAGATGTGCCTAAGACAGCATTCAGGACTAGGTATGGCCACTACGAGTTCTTGGTGATGCCGTTTGGGTTAACTAATGCCCCGGCAGCATTCATGGACTTGATGAACAGAATCTTTAAGCCATACTTAGACCAGTTTGTGGTGGTGTTCATTGATGACATCCTGGTGTATTCAAAAAGCCAGGAGGAACATATGGACCACCTGAAGATTGTTCTGCAAACCCTTCGAGAGAAAAAGCTTTATGCCAAGTTGCAGAAATGTGACTTCTGGTTGAGCCAAGTATCATTCTTGGGTCACGTAATATCTAAAAATGGCATAACTGTGGACCCAAAGAAGATTGAGGCGGTCGTAAATTGGAGTCGACCTTCCAATGTATCTGAAGTCAGAAGCTTCGTAGGGCTGGCAGGATATTATCGCAGATTCGTGGAGGGCTTTTCTCGCATTGCTCTACCCCTGACTCGCTTGACCCAAAAGCAAGTGAAGTTTGACTGGACTGAGGAGTGTGAGAGAAGTTTCAGGAGCTGAAACAACGCCTAGTGTCAGCCCCCGTCCTTACCCTTCCGTCAGGATCTGGAGGATTCACCCTATTCACGGATGCTTCTCGGAAGGGATTGGGATGTGTTCTGATGCAAAATGAGAAGGTGATAGCCTATGCCTCCGCAGTTAAAGCCATACGAGCAAAATATCCTACCCATGACCTGGAGTTGGCCGCGTGATTTTTGCCTTGAAGATTTGGCGGCATTATCTGTATGGAGAGACATGTGATGTGTACACAGACCACAAAAGTCTGAAGTACATCTTCACTCAGAAGGAGTTAAACTTAAGACAAAGGAGGTGGATGGAGCTACTAAAAGATTATGACCTGAACCTGCACTATCATCCAGGGAAGGCCAATGTGGTAGCTGATGCTCTGAGTAGGAAATCCTCCTCGGAGTTAGCTTCTATGATCACCTCTCAGCTCACATCCGGAGGGATCTGAGAAGCTGGAGGTTGGATTGCGAGTACAACGGCCCGATGGACTTGTAGCAACACTTGTACTCCAACCAACTCTGTTAGACAGGATCAAGTCCTCCCAGAAAGAAGACTTGGACTGCAAAAGATTAAAGAAGCAGTGAAGTCAGGGGGTTCAAAATGAATTTGCTATAATGGAGGATGGATCCCTGAGATTTGATGGCAGGCTCTGTGTGCCAAATGTGGTGGAACTAAGAGCAGAGATTTTGAAGGAGGCCCACTATTCTCCTTACACGTGCACCCCGGAGGTACCAAGATGTACAAAGACCTAAAGGAAAACTTTTGGTGGAAAGGAATGAAGAGCGAGATTGCTCATACGTAGCCAAGTGTTTGGTATGTCAGCAAGTGAAGGCTGAGCATCAAAGGCCTGCGGGACCCCTTCAATCTCTGATGATTCCACAATGGAAATGGGAGAAGATCACTATGGACTTCGTGACTGGTCTGCCTAAGACCCCTCGGAACAATGATGCGGTATGGGTCATTGTAGACAGATTAACGAAGTCAGCCCATTTCCTGCCATTCAGAGTTGGGATCTCCAGTGAGAGATTGGCCAACATGTATATTGAGCAAATTGTGAAGCTTCATGGTATTCCCGTATCTATTGTATCAGATAGGGATACTAGGTTTGTGTCCCAATTCTGGAAGAGTCTTCATAGAGCTCTGGGGACCAAATTGAACTTCAGCACAGCCTTCCATCCCCAGACAGATGGGCAGTCTGAGAGAACCATACAGACCCTGGAGGATATGTTGCGAGCCTGTGTGATGGACCTGGGTGGTGCTTGGGACAACCACTTATCTTTGGTGGAATTTGCTTACAATAATAGCTACCAGGCCAGTATCCAGATGGCTCCATTTGAGGCCTTGTATGGTAGAAAATGCAGATCTCCCTTATGTTGGGATGATGTGGGGGAGAGAAAATTGTTGGGCCCAGAGCTGATTCGACAGACAGTAGAAAAGGTACAACTGATCAAGGGACGACTCCGCACAGCTCAGAGCCGACAGAAGAGCTATGCTGATGTGAGAAGAAGGGAGCTAGAATTTCAAATTGGAGATCATGTCTTCTTGAAGATATCACCAACCAAAAATGTGATGAGATTTGGGATTAGAGGTAAACTGAGTCCACGATACATTGGACCATTTGAAATTCTGAGCAAAGTAGGGGAGGTAGCTTATAGCTTGGCATTACCTCCGGCACTCTCTGGGGTACACAATGTATTTCATGTATCTATGTTGAGAAAGTACATTCCTGACCCCAGCCATGTGATACAGTTTGAGCCCATGCAGTTAAGGAAGGATCTAACGTATGAGGAGCATCCTGTGCGTATTGTGGACCGCAAGGATCAAGTTTTAAGACGGCGTAGTATTCCTTATGTCAAGGTTCAATGGAGTAACCATTCTGAGAGGGAAGCTACTTGGGAGCTTGAGGAAGAAATTAAAGAAAAAATCCTCAATTGTTTGCAACTTAACATATGTAAAGAAGATTAATCATATGATAAAGCTTTGGATTTTAAATGTTATATGTGATACACCAATTTCGAGGCCAAATTTTTATAAGGAGGGAAGAATGTGAAGCCCTGTTCCATGGCGGATCCTCACGTGGTGAGGATCCGCCATTGTTGACGGAGGAAGGGGGGCGCCGCCCCTTCCTCCGCCATTATTGACGACTGCGGCAACCTTTGCCGCAGCCAGTCAAGGAAGGGGGCGCCGACGCGCCCCCTTCATGTGGTACAGGGGAGGGATAACCCTCCCCTTGCCGCTATATAAGGAGGGGGGAACGCCCCTCCTCCTCCATGAGCTCTCCCCCACCGGCCAGCCACAGGTAAGGGAGAGAGAGAGAGTTGCAGAGAGATCGAGAGAGAGAGACAGAGAGATAGAGGGAGAACCAAGCCGGTTCACGGCTTGGTTCGGGCCCGGCGGAGTGCCCGATGCCTCGCCGGGCCTGGGCGTCGGCCAGGAGGCCTCACCGATGGCGGCGACCGTCCGGTGAGGATCCGGCCGGCCACGGTGGCCGGCCGTGCCACCGGCACGAGTCGCGTGCCATGATCGAGCGAGAGAGAGAGAGAAATTGAGGGAGAAAGAGAGAGAGAGGGAGCCGGCCGTCACCGCGGCGGCTCTGGCCCGGTCGCCGATGGCCGGGCCACCCGATTTGGCCGGCGGCGGCCCTGGCCGCCGGCAGGCCTCCCCCTGTTTCGGGCAAAACAGGGGAGGAGGGGGAGAGACGATGAAGACGTGGGCCGGCTTGGGCCGTCCCACGTTGGGCCCTATTGGGCCGGGTCATGAGCTATTTTGGGGCTGCGATTTGGGCCCCGTATTGGGCCGAAAATGGAGAAATAAAAATATGTCCCGATTCAGCATTGATTCTAGTTTCTCGGGATATTTTTATTTCCCCATTCAGGCTTATAAATTGAGAGATATTTGAGCCCAAAGTTGGGCCCAGGATTAGACTGGGTAGACCTTAGGGATGCTGCATTGTTCCAATTTTTGAGATTTAATTATGAAAATTAATGCTGTAGGTAACCGGATGTCTACATAGCTGATTTACAATTTGGAATTAGCGTACTGAGGTAAGTAAGCCATTTATTATAATTTTATAATTTATTTAAATATAAAAATTATGGATATATTACATTATTTGGAAAAAAAAATGAGACAAAATGGAATTTTGTTATACAATTGGGAATCTGCTATAATATATGTGATTACTGATATTTTGCAAAGTAATGGATTATAAATGTGCAAAAATTGAATGATGTGATTATTTTGGCTTTGCAAAAATATACTGGTATTATTGATGTATTTTATGCTATGAATGTACAAACCACTGTATATATGATATGAGGAGCTTATGCTAATGATGATGCATGATGTACTACATACAAATATGATGATGATATGTGTCGCCGCGGTTCTCATATGATGTGAAATGCTGAGAGATACGGGACCCACCTCTACAGGGGGAGATATGTGGAGGACACACATCTAGAGGATATGATGTGATTGATATATTGCATAATGCACATACATCTAGAGGATGTGTTGTGATTGATTATGATATATGGCATAACGCTGGTACCAGGACCCTTCCTCTTAGGGGACATTAAAGAGTGATACACCAGATGGGTGTTGTAGGGCCGTGGGACACATAAGAAAATAATAATTATATGAATACAGTGGATTTGCTTACATTGCATATTTCAGCATTTATTATATAATTAAGCTTCCAAAATTATTTGAGCTGATGATATACATGTTTTGATAACATGATGAATGTATTTGAAATTGGAAGTTTTATACATGGAAATATGGTTTGATAATATCTTGACGAAATGATTATATAATAGTAGGCTTACTTATTGAGTGTAAACTCATATAAATCTTACAATGTTTTTCAGAGCCACAGAACTGAAGAATGGGATCTGGGGTAGTTGGAGCTTCATTCAGAGGAAACTAAGATCCAACATTTTGTTGTAACCCCAGTGACTTATGTATGATGGGCATGTAGCCTAAAACCTATGATTATGTTTTGTATTAAGAACTATTTAAATTGGACGATATATAGTTATTACCGCTTCTGATATTCAATGTTATATTTCGGAACGCCTTGCATGCCAGGCATGCGGCGGGTTGCCACCCCTAGATCCAATATAGGGTCTGGGGCGTGACAATATACCATGAACAGGCAATCCTCTTACCAACTAAGATTTCATTTCTCATAGCCAGCACTAAATACAAAATATGAAGTGTGGAGGAAGGAATGGAGAAAGGGATGGAAGAAAGAGGAGAATGGAAAAAGAAAATAGCAATACACAGTAGATCTATGGGAAAGAAGCTTTGGCTATAATTCGAAAGTTGTTCCTAAGATAGAACATAGGAATTGCAGTAAGAAATGATAATTCTACAAGATGATTTCAAAAGTGTTGAGATGAAACAATGTCTCGGATATACTTTCGACATTGAAAAAAAGTAGATATACTGAAGGACCTCTTTTGAACAAAGATTTATGCATGCTTTGATTCATATTTGATAATAGATCGCGCTCACTGATTATTTTCAAGCTCTTCTATGGTAGCTTAAATGTTTTCTTTTTCCTCCAATTATACTATATCTTTAGATTTTGTCCATCTTCTAGTATTCAAATGGTTTAAAATAGATTGCTAAACATTATTTGCAAAAAGACATCTTAGGAGTAAGCATTGAAGGAAGTTCCATATAATGAACAGCCATTACTTAAAAAGATATTACTCATCAATCATTCTTTCATTGCTAAAACCAACACAAGCAAGCCATATTGTGTTACAATACTTATTCATTGCACTACATTTGAAGACTATCTCAACATTCACAAGAAAGAAACACCCAAATGATAGTACTCTTGTAGCAACATCTTCTTAGTTGAGCGCAGCACTGAAAAGGTGGTTTTCTTTGTATCCTCCACCAAATTTCACCCTTTTTCCATTTATAATTTATCAAATCAATCCTTGTCTAACTACTCCTTACCCAAAAAATAAAAGAACAAATTTCTCAACTACTGATTCTATTTCTCAAGTGCTGTTTGATGTGCAACTGATCTCCAAAGTCTATATACTTTTCCTTTGCTAAGCAAAGCTTTCCATAGGTTATTTAAAATAATCCTCTTTGCCTACCCTTCTCTTGAGAAAACTTCATCTCCTAGGCAGTATAATTCTTCACAAGGCTTGAAAGAAACGGTACGGAGGTTGAAAATGCATGCCTCTGACTTCAATGAAGACTTCTCTTTCTACCTTTTAGAAATCCTTGACTTCTTTTCAATCAAGTTGCTGAAATTATTATTTTATTCCTACATGATGAGTGAAACAATATGATAAGTTCATGAATTATCAACATTTTTTATGTTTAAATATCCGTAGTTAGGTGTTAAGAATACTATAATACTAAATTGAAGAGCATTCAATTATACTTGCAAATCCAAAGTACACTCAGTGCTCTTTGCTTCCTCACCTTGCAACATATATAAATGCTTTTCTATGATCTAATTTCAACTGAAAATTTAATTCTCTCTAATTCGAACTTAAATTGAAGGGTTTCAATTTTTGATCATGGTTATCAATTTATTGTAAGATTATTGGTCCACATTGTGATGGGATCCCAATCAATTTCTTTCAACCATGAGAACCTACACTTCCTCCAATGAGATCGGAAACAATGAAACTTTGGATGTACTGTTTTCTTCCGCTAGCTATCAAATGTCAATCTATATCAATCTTTCAAAAGCCTTGGATTACTTGTTGCATGCTCAATACAAAATAAATAAAGTAATCTTACTATTGTGTTAAAAACTATTTAAGAGACTAAAGTATGTGCTTATTATATCTAAATCTCTTCGGAGACAATCATCAATATATTATTATACTTTTCGAAATAATTTGAGTGCCTTGATAAGCAAAGATTACTTTCAATCAGCTTGCGAATTAATTGTTGAGTTGGTAATTTTACTTTTGTGTAGATTAATAATTGTGGGAGTGGGTGATGAGCAGATAACATCTGCGTTAAGGGTTCTTATTCATTGCTTCGCACCGCAGGTTACAGTGCACAACTTCACCCCTTATCTGTGGATGAGGGGAAAAAGGGAAAAATTTATCTTAATTCCATTAAGATCCATCATGAATGAAAGGAACAACAGAGGATCGAGACCGTATGTAAGATATGGCATATCAATTTCTTTTAATGTTTGATGCAACCACAGCTAATAGATTTACCATCTACCAGTCTTCATCGGGAATTTCTATTTGCACCCTCGGTTTGCTCTGTGCACCCCCCACTTAACAAAAAATTCAATTTTACCCTTATAATAATGGATCAAAATGCCCCAATTTTTACTTTCTACACCCCTCAACAAAAATAGCTCCCCCTTCCACCGCACACCACCCGCCCTCCCCCTCTCCCCTCCCCTCTCCAAACGAACGAAAAAAAAGAATTGCACGATCAATCCATTGAGTCTTTGTTTGAAGATATTTTAACCATCAATTGAACAATGAACAAGCAACTAGCGATTTGGGAAGGATCTACGGACGGAAAGGTTCATTTTTTGACTTGTATCGATTTTTTTTTTCATGGTCCGCGTCTTATTCGGCCATACAGGGTTCGGCCCTGGTTGGCCGAACAATAAGCTTTATTCCGCCATAAAGGGCCGAACAAAAGCGTTGTGTTCCGCCCTATGTGGCCGAACAGAAGGCTTCTGTTTGACCAGGATGGACCGAACAGGGGCCCTCTGTTCAGCCCATTCCGACTGAATAGAAGGCTTCTGTTCGGCTATACAAGGCTGAACAAGGGGGTGGGGTTTAGGATTTAGTCTTAGGGTTTAAATTGATTATTTTTTGACCATGTAGGGCGATGCTTCAACCGAAGGTAGCATGATTGGCTCTGAATGTGTGATGGATTACACAAATAAATTTACAACTTATGAGGTCTGATAATTTTGATTGCAATTGTTTTATTAGTACCCCAGGCAATGTGTAAATTTGTCTACTGACATAAAACTTTTTATTGTGTAGATATTCATGAGTAGAGAAGACTTGTGTAATTGGTGTCGAAAGCTGAAAGGAGGAATGGATTTGTTGTTACTATTAAAACTTTTGATTCAGGTACTGATAGCAAGAAACCAAGAATTATACTTGCTTGCGAGAGGAGTAGGTACCTACAGAAGTAAAAGCATAAAGGAAAAGGATCAAAGACCAGGGCCAGTGGCACTAAGAAGTATGGATGTCCTTTTGCATTAAGAAAGAAGAAATTGGACATTGCAAATGATTGGATGTTAATAGTCATTTGTGGATTGTACAATCATTCGGCTGCGAAGCATCTTGAGGGGCACTCATATGCTGAACGATTATCGAAGCAGGAGACTTCATGTTAGTGGATATGTCAAAGACTTTGGTTTGGCTAAAGGCCATATTGTCCACATTGAAGCAAAGGGATGCCCTCAATGTTACGTGCATGAAGACGATCTACAATGCACGACAGAGGTGTAAGGTTGTAGAGAAAGTTGAAGATCTCAGATGCAAAATCTTCTAGGTAAATTATCCAAGTATAAGTACATTGAGTGGCATAGGAATTGTATTGAGCCTGATGTTATGCGTGACTTATTTTGGGCTCACCTTGGCAGCATGATTTATTACGTGCATTTCTTCATGTTTTGATAATGGATTGCACTTACAAGATGAATAGATATTGTCTTTCTCTCTTAGAGATTGTGGGGGTGACATCAACTAACCTTACATTTTCTATTGCTTTTACATGCATGGACTCTGAGCGGAAAGATAACTATACATGGGCATTAGAGAGATTGCGCAGTGTCATGGACGTGATGTTCTGCCTGAGGTGATAGTCACAGATCGAGACTTGGCTCTATTGAATACAATTCAGAAGGTATTTCCTATGGCAACACATTTGTTATGTAGATGGCATATTAGTAGGAATGTTTTGGCCCAGTGCAAAAAATTATTTGAAATGAAGAAGAAATGAGATAAGTTTATAATGAATTAGAATATACTAGCGTTGTCAACCACAGAAGATAAGTATAACGATCACTGGAGTGTACTTCATAGAGAGTTTAGTACCTATCCAGATGCTTTACGATATATGTCAGATACTTGGTTGAGCAAGTTCAAGGAAAGATTTGTCGCAGCGTGGACGGACGCACGTAGGCACTACGGGAATGTGACAACTAATAGGTATCACAAGAAATTGATTAAGTTTAGAAATTTATAATTTAATTATGTATTTTTATCTAACTTTTATTTAATTATATTACTTTACTAGGGCTGAAAGTGCACATGCAAGGCTTAAAAGATAGCTTGGATCAAGCCAAGGGACTTTCGAGTCATCTTGGACAAAAATTCATAGTTTGATTGAGTTGTAGCACAGTGACATCAAAGCCTCATTTGAAAGAGTTTGACAGTCATGCAACACAACTTCAAGCCTGCTGAATTCAAAGAACTGTGAGGTTTTATATCTATAACTGCATTAAATCATATCCTTGCCTAAGCGAACCAAACCAATTTAGTTGAGATTGATGAATCAGTTTGTGGGTGTGATATTCAACGCACACATGGATTATGATGCGCTCATGAGATTGTGTAGTACAGAATGAAAGGTCGGCCTATTCCCCTCGACTGCATAGATCCTCATTGGAGAAAACTTGATATGGTGCCTGCTTCAAATGTGCAAATTATGAAGCTGAGCTGTGAACCAGAGTTGGATATAATTGCTAAGAAATTCAAGCAGTTAGATGGGGCTTCTAAATTACAGATGTTAAGAAATTGAGAGAGATTGCAAGCCCAGATAGTACTTCTCTTGAAGAACCTGCAAAAAGGATGATCGGTTCACGTGACCGCACTTCATTGAAGGTTGATACGTCTACTCACCGTGATCCTTCTGCCTTTGAGTTGGTTCTCTCTTGACAAGATAGTTACTCACCTGGTACTGGCACCCCACTGACTCTAGTGCAAAAAGGCAACCAAGGAAGAAGGTAAGAAGCATGGAGTATCGTGCCGGTGTGTATCGGGGCGTGCCGATATGTGCATGGCCCATGCTATCATTATTAGTCATTTATTATTAGCATGCGATAGTTTGTAATATCATTCGATATGGTTTGCAGGTTTTTCGTCCTCGAACCCATTCATATAAGCCAACAATCTATATTGATCAAATTCCAGATGGGTTAAGGTCGTTCATCCAGCATATCAAGGACGTAAAAGCTGATGGCAACTGCGGATTCAAAGCAATAGCTACTTGCTTGGATTGGGAGAGGAGGATTAGCTCCATGTTAGGAATGATTTATTACATGAGTTGCAAAGTCATTCAGAGCACTATCGCTTTATTTGTTATCGAAGGGAGGTTTGACGAGATCGCTCAAGCATTATCATATTTTGAGAATTGTCCACCATCTGACCGGTGGATGACGTTACCGGATATGGGGCACCTTATAGCGTCCTGCTATAACGTTATCCTATACAACCTCTCCTTGCAACAATGTCTTACATTCCTACCTCTTAGATAGGTGCCTCTTCCTCTTCTATCCCACAAAGACATTGCATTAGCATTCATAAATGGCAATCATTTTGTGGAGGTATTAATTAAATGTCTCTTACTCATCCTTAAATGACTCATAAATCATTTTATTTACAATTTATTTATTTTGTAGGTGTTTCTGTTGCCGGGTCATCCCGTTCCCCCAATAGCGAGCAATTGGCGAAGATATCATTTACATTGTGCTTCCGGATGGGCAACTTCTTATGAAACTAGGATTCAACGGTTCAAACAAATGATCTCATCAGATGTTATTATTAGTAAGACTGTTGAGTTGTAGAGTGCAAGTTTTATCAATATACAAAGTTGTATATTGTTTGAAATTTTTATATATAGTGCATTCTTGTTTTAGTTGACTGACCGTACAGATGCGTGCCGGGGCATACCGTGCCCGTGCCAGGGCATGCCGATGCATGTCCAGGAGTGTCAATTATCAAGAAGTTTATGGAAGTTGACATCACACCTCATTGTTGATTGATATGCCATTAATTGTCTTTGTTGATTGATGCCATGATCTCGCAAATTCAGTAATCCACGGCCATGGTCCTGCCGATCGACCCATGCCGGAGCATGCCGATGCATGCCGGCATGAGTTGGGGAGTGCCGTTCGGCCCATGCCAGAGCATGTCGATGCATGCCATCACAAGTTGGGTCATGCCGATCAGCCCATGCCGGTGAGTACCGGCCCGCCGGCTCGTGCTGACCTATGTTGGAGCATGCCAATGCATGTCTAGGAGTGTCAATTATCATGAAGTTTATGGAAGTTGATAGCACACCTCATTGTTGATTGATGTATCATTAATTGTCTTTGTTGATTGATGCCGGGGTGTGCCGGCATGTGTCCAATTTATTTGTCGAACTCCACCCCATAATTAGCGAGATTATTATTAGCATGCGATTGTTTACTAATTTATAATTAGCGAGATTGTTGAGTTGCATATTGCATTTGATATTAATCTTCAATATGGACTCTGGAACAAAAAAGAACATTTAAAGGAAACTCAAACTTTCATTCAAATTTCAATGTATTTTACAAAAAGATGTGCTAAAAGCTAAAAAAATACATATGGTACATCATCAATCCCTATCTCGCCGTTGTCGACGCCTGTACTGCTGTAGCGATGCATGACTAGGGCTAGGTACATCAAGCTCACCTGATAAAATATGCTGACCCTGCAACACCTATGACATCTGAGAAATAACGTCGTACAGGTCGATCCCCTGTGATGTAACTTCTTCTCGAACCATATATAGAATGCTGGTGCAAATGTTAATGGCATATGCAATACATCATCCTTGCACGTCAGCATCAACATCATCGGGACGTGATCGAACAGATATTGGATTTGCTCTCTGGGGGTGAACTACCAAGTGCATGATACGAGAATACCAATCCATATATCCTGGCACGCAATCTGATGGCCAAGTCATCGGATGGCTCCTACTCGCTTGGCTCAGTAGGTGATCTTTCCACCTCTCCCACATCTAATCATAGAAGACATACGAATGTGGTACGTTGCTGCTGTCGATTCTCTGCTGGCTCGCTCAGGGGCTAGTGGCACATGAGGGATCATCTGTATCCTAGCGAACTATCATAAAACCCTTTCAGGATGATAGGGTTCTACGATATCCATGTACTTTAGGCATCCACTAAAGAATGCAATATCTAGAAATGGACGATCCTCTTGAATATGACGATGGGGATCCCAAACTACCTGCAACAGATAAATCATAATCAGTTTAATAATATATGGCAAATCATAAAAATATACAAGTGTATGGTCTACGATACATACCTCAGCAGCCCTCAAAATGTCCAATGACTCATATAGAATCACTAAATGGTCCATTGTGATACGTGGTGGATTGCCGAGAATTCATTGGTGCACGCGGAGCCTAGCACAGTATAATCCAGGGCAGGATGAGGAGTGAGAAATAAAAATGGTCATAAATTCATGCCTGGAGCAGCATCATATATCCACTAATCTATCTAACGGATGCCCTAGATGCAATCCCCAACTGCCGATATAAATGAGCCAAGGCACCAGCACCCTAGGCATATGTGGTCATCCTATCCAGATTCGAAAGTAGAGAAAGATAAGCTATAGGCACCCTCATCCCGCTCTTATCAACAAAGAGTGTGCACCCTAACAAAAATAGCAAATACCCTCGTGCTGCATACTCTATCCTATGGTGGCTATCTCTATCAGATACAGCATGAAATTGACTCTTCAGCCACTCTAACCTCATAAACTGACCGCATACTGATAGCACCTCCTGACGCGCGTCTACCTGTGATACACCCAATAACTCCACTAGTAGGTCCTCAGCATCCCGATCACTCATCCAATCATATGACAGTGACACTGAGGCACCTATGACACTAATCCCTAATATAGCGGCAACGTCATCCAATGTGATCGTCATCTCGCCAAAGGAAAGATGAAAGGTGTTCGTCTCGGGCTGCCATCTCTCTATAAAGCCCGAGATAAAAATCTTATCGGCGAACCGAGAAGAGTAGTGCACTAGTTCAACCAGGCCTGACTGCTGAACTAATGCTCTAAACCTCTTATTCGATTGCTTCGATGCCCACCACTGTCACTCACCTACCTTGGCAGCATGGTTTATGCACTTCAATGGGGCTCGTTCCTATAAAATATAAATGGATAACATGAATAAATCTTATAACAACATCGTAATAATGCATTAAAGAAATACACTATAATAACAAATAAACAATACATGTTGCCTCCAGATAGAGGCTGCTATATATGTTCTAAAACTACTAAGGACACACTCATCTCTAGACAACCTGGACAAGGCCCATCCGCTTCATCATCAACATCCATTGCTGGGATGTCCTCGTCTACTATCTCAGCTGGGGACGATGGTGCAATAGGAACATCTGGTGCAACAGGAACCTCTGGCTTAGCATGCCTACCACGACGTCTCCTAGCTGACGTTGTGGGTCTAACTCATGAGTAATCAGCATCCATATCTGAAACATGACATTAATCAGCATTAATACGCAAGATTAAAAAATAAACAAATTAAAAAATATTCAAATTTTTTCTCGAAAAACTTAACTATACCGATTTATAATCAATTTAAAATTTTACTAAATATATTTTTTTAAACTACTTATATAAAGTACTTATATAATAAATTTAAATTTATTAAAAAATTTTAAAATCGTAACTCCCTGATTCTCTATTCGGCCCATGAGGGTCGAACAGAGAACACTCTGCTCAGCCTATTAGGCCGAGCAGATTGATCTCTGTTCCGAACAGATTATCTCTGTTCGGTCTAATGCTCTGATGGGCTGAATAAGACTCGACCCATGCTCGACCCAGGCCTTTGCCGAAGGGGGATGGAGGGGATGAAGGGGACCAAAGGGAAGGGATGGAGGGGGGCAGAGATGAGGCAAGGAAGGCGGGGAGGAGGCTGGAGGGGAGGGAGGGGGGGACGGAGCCGAGGGAGGCAAGGGAGGCGGAGGCGGTGGGTTTAGGAAAGCTACCGCCACTGGTTGCTGCCGGTGCTGGGAAAGGAGGTGCCGGGGATGTCGCTCGGTGATGGGGAAGAAGATTGCCGGATAAGGCTCTGCCGATGCCGAGGAAGGAGCAGGAAAAGGGGGAAGAATGGATCAGGTGGTGCATTGAGGAGGAGTGTGCAGAATGATTTGGGAGGAGCGAGTGGGGGGTGCACGAAGGGGTTGTTTAGGAATATCAATTTTTTGTGGGGGTGCAGAGAGTAATTTGGGGGGTGTAGAAAGTATTTAAAAAAATTTAAAGGGAGGGTATACTGAGCAATCCGCGGTGCAAATAGAAATTCCCATCTTCGTCGTGTGGTATTTATTGTTAACCCCTTTTTGACCTCCAAAAGAGTGGCTGCGCCACTGTGCTGGTGGGCCAAGCTTATCTCCAAGTAGAAAGCCTCTTTTGGAGGGTTCTTTACCAATATGATGTTGAGAATGATAGCCAAGTTGTCCAATATTAAACTGAATTTAGCTAGTAATAAAATAATAGATGTTATGACAACTACCATTAGCCATTGTAATTGATAAAAAATACAATGTACGTTAACAGTATTTCAGACATTTATGAAAATTAGAATTTAAAAAATATTATATTTTAATAAATAGTAGAAATATTACATATTATTTAGCTACCATTTCTGCTACTATAGCAGTTGTACTATAACAAAATAACGGTTGGATAATGGCCATTACAAAAGAAAGTAAAAACTGCGTCTGTTTCCTTCAAGCATAATTATATTGACATTCTTGACTCAAAAATTACAGACACCTCCTCTACATTGAAGGTAAAGTTTATAATATTAATTTAAGATGCACAATTACACTATATGTCCATCTAAATTTTACAAGTTACATTCGCCTTTCTTAAGATATATCATAATTACGTGTATATCCCCTCTTAATTCAAAAAATTATATTAAATTTCTTATAATAGCATAGTAGCATATGCATGCTAAACCTAGTTTCATTAAATTAGAATTAAAGGAAAAATCAAATGTAATTATCCCATGCCTTAGAAAAGATGGATGTAAAAGAATGATTTTGAATTTAAGTTTAGTCTTATCCTTGTGTAACATCATTTATAACCTATTTGTTCTGAATTAAGAGAAGATGAGAATGTAATTACAACATACGTTTTGAGGGGTGTAATTTTTTATAAGACATCGGTGTGATCTAAAATTTTGGTAACTTTTGGCTATAGCTTTATTCAAGGTTTTGATCAAGCTAAATACTATGACGGACTTCTCCAACTGGCTGTTGAAAAGGAAAACGACCAAATGGCAGATGCAGGCACTTTCAAGAAAAGTTCAAATCCTTTGGCACAAGGAGGATAAGAAGTGACAGGCTAATACTGATACCAGAGAAGCTCTTGTTTCCAGATGTTGATGTGAAATGGTCCCTGCATTCTACTGTCGAAATCAAGAAGACTTCATCCAGTCCACAGCACATTCTTCCAATCTTTCTAGTGGCATCCTTTTCTCACTTCCAGCAGCCTGGTATCTTCTTATCACTATTTAGTAGTCACTATTTCATAAGGATAAAGAATCCAAACCACATCTTGCAAGATAATTGTACGCAGAAAGCTATAAAGGGTCGTCCAAAGCCTAAGCTTGCTCCAAGTCATATCATGATTCATCGAGTCTCTTTCTTTCTGATGCCTTAGGCCGCAATCCATGTGCACCGAACCAACCCTCGGTTTTATGACAACCAAAATATTTTAACTTTTTTCTTTCTCGAGTCAATAACTTGATGAGATTTGATGGTAAAAAAGTTGCACTCAAATTTGCTCCTCCATCTAAAAAAAAACTTTGATAAAAATAGCCTGTGCAAAGCAAGAAAATGAGCCATAATAAGGCAGCTTAAAAATTTTAGAAACTAATTAATAATAAATAAATTTAAATTATAGATGCATATATTTTTTTCATTTGATGTAAAATTATTTTTGAAATATTATAATTTTTTTTTATTATAATGCAATGTTCCCATCATCCGCTGCAAGCTAACCAGAATTTATGCCATAAACTAGTCAAAACCTATTTCGAGCCACATCTTAATGCTATAAAGATAGCTTTATGTTATGACAAAACTCTATCACTACCATATAAGTAGCCTTTTTTTTATCTTCACTAGCTTTCGCATACTCAAATCAACAATCTAATGCCATTTGTAATGCTTCAAGCCCACTTGCTAGTCCAATTAACATATTAACATATCGAAATCATACGACTCATAAACTCGAATGAAAGTTAATTAGTAGCAGGTGAACCTGAATTATAAATACATTGTGCTTTTATTTTCTATTAAATATAAAATTATTTTTAAAGTATTAAATATACATACATACATACGTGTATATATTTTTAGGCCCATATTTCTTAAGTTTTGTTTAGGCGCAAATAGTCTATCTTACATGGACGTTCCTGAATTTTAATCTATAGTAAAACCAAAAGAATGTAGGACAATGAGAGTGACAAAAATCTTATTTTGATATGATGTGAACAGTGATGTTGTTTGTTACGAATGAATCCAAGATTGCATGCATTTTATCTTGCACGTACAAGCCATGACGGATCAGCTACATCAAGCTCAAAAGTTTAAACAAAAATATTTTTACAACAACAAAAGTGACAAAAATCTTAATTTGATATAATGTGACAAATGAATACAAGAATGCATACATTTATCTCAAGCCATGGTGGATCAATCTATATTGAGCCTAATAATTGCTCAACCAAAATATATGTGCAACAATGGAAGTCTCAAAAAGAAAGGCATACATCTATGGTTGGAAAAAGGTAAATCGTCTCCTCCTCTACATAAGGGATATTTGCAAGTGCCACCAAAATCAAACTCGTGAATCCTGTTATTGATGCGCAGCCCATGGCGCAGCTCCTCACCCCCAATCCTGTTATTGCTGCGCAGCCCATGGCCATGCAGCTCCTCACCCCCACGGCATTGTTGTTTCCTCTTTCTTCTTTCGTCATCCTGATTTACCTCTGCTTTTTGGAACCCTACCAACTCTGCCTTGATTCCTCTCTCTTCTGGCCTTTGTCATCTCTCCTTTCTTTTTCCTCTATCTTCCTGGCTTCTTCTCATCAATTACCTCATCTTTACTCTCCCCTGCCAGCGCTGGCCCTTCTTTTCTCCTTTTTGCCTATGACTTTCTTTCCTCTACCGTATCTCCTCCTCGTTTCCATCTTCCCTTCTCTTCAATTGTCTCTACTTTGACTTGTTTCCTATCCCTTATCTTCTCATCCTTTATTGCTTCTACTTTACTCCTCCTTCCTTCTCTTCCTCTTGATTCCTTTTATTTTCTACCTCCTCTTTGTTACGCTCTACCCTCGCCTGCGAAATGTGTGAAGGAACGGTTTATGTCTTCGAGGAATCAATTGAGAAATTCGAGCACAAACTAGAATTTTATAACTAATTTAATAGAGTGGAATTCGGTTACCTTAATAACAGGGTCGATAGAATCATTAAGCACTTGGATTATGATCCGATCCAACATCCACGATAGCCCGCATGCAGCTCCGATGGATAGCTGATATATCTATACATTATCATGATCTCAACCGTCAAAATTCTTCTCTAATTAATTTACAGAGGGAGAGAACGGGACAACGAAGAAGGCTGGAGGAGGAGGGGAGGGAGAGATGGACCTCTTTTTTTGTTGTACATGGGGATCTGGACGAAGACATCATCTTTTTCGCGCATGGGCTCCCATATGTACCGCCTCTCGGGGTGCCTCTCGGGACACTTCCTGGAGAGCTTGACGAGGATGATGATGGCCATGTACACTTCCACGAATAGCATCACCGACATGGCCAGGCAGAGGAACACCGTGAGGTGAAGCAAGGGGACGATAATGTCATACCGAGGCCCTTGGAGCGCCGTCGATGATGCCTTCTCCATGATCTATCTCACCCCCTAGCAGCAGCGAAGGAGTTATGGATTTTTGGGGTGGTTACGAGATTTTTGGGTTGCATTTGGTGTATTGCCAAAGGATAATTGATTACTTATAATATTATAATATTACAATATTTTGTATATACGGGCAATATTACAATAATATTAATTATCATGTTTGGTAAGACGAAGAAGGTTTAGGATGGATCTATGAAACCTTTCCACTTATCTGCCTAGATCACTTGCATGCCAATTTTCCCCATGCATTACGTCCTTTTAAGATGAAAAGCTCGGGCAAGGAAGAGAGTTTTTCGGGAGTCATAAATATTCTAATCTTTCTTAATCATAGCACCCCGCTATCTTTTTTTTCTTTCATTAAAGAATATCTTTGATAAGTTATCAATATTTCATTAGACAGTTAATGTAAATTATTATTCCAAATATTTTTGACAGATCGATTTACTGATTTGCTCCCAATAATTCAGTAATTTGCAAACTGTTCAACAAGCGACAGATTTAATGCGTGGTGAAATAATATTATATTATTTCATGAAATATTTAATTATTCACTATTTTTGTTAATGAAATATTTACCTCTACCGTTCCTTGTCATTATTGCTGTATTTTTTATTTAATTGACATGGAGTTTCAAGCAACGACAGATTTCCTTTAGGCAAGGGCTTCGTTTGCTGCCACTACCTTAGGTTGATGTGCATGCACGCATAGATGTAGTTTAGAAAAGGTACGTGCAATCAACGGTACATTGATGATGGAGTATCGTATTATTGTGGTAATTGCTATAACACTTTTGATGGTGAATGGATGATTATGTGAATAAAAAAAAAATTCTACATTTTTTTGAAGTCTAATTTTGAAAAAACACTATATAAAGATATTCTAGCTGAACTCAAAGTAGGTAGTATTCTTTTTAAAAATGAGGTAGATGGTTAATAAGGTTAAACTTGTTAGATTACCGATGTTTAAAAACTTAAAATCCAGCCACATGAAGCATTTATGAAGTATTTCGCATCATGGAGGTATTTATTTGCCTTCATTTCTTTATACTTGCAATTGAAATTTGGAGTGCAAGAAAAATATAAGATATATTCGTTTGACTTGCTTACATATTGCATAATATAAAGAAAATAAATATAAAAATAATTATAGAATTGATAAGATTTCTATAAAAGTTTAAAAATATCTAGATAATACTGAAATAAAATGGATAATAAATTTATTTAATAAAATTTTAGAAACTAAAAAGATTTCTAATAAAGGGAGAAAGAGTATTATAGTATCAAATTATAAGAATAAAAAAGATATTTAAAATTGTATTATGATGTCAAACTCATCAGTCATACTATAAAAGTTTAGGAAAGAGTAATTGAAGGTAGGTTGAGATGTACTACAAAAAATATCAAAAAAATTAATTTAGTTTTATACTAGAAAGATAGATTATAAAAGCTATTTTTCTTTTTAGAAGGTTAATAAGAATTTATAAATTAAAGAAATAAGATCTTTATATAGTTTTTATTGATTTAGAGAAAGCTTATGATAAGGTTTCTAGAAAAATCTTATGGTAAGTACTAGAAAAAAAAGGAGTCCGTATTAAGTTATTAATATAATAAAAGATATATATGATTGGATAGTTACTAGTATAAGAATTATTAATAAAAATACTATTTGATGGCGCAAAGTCACCTTCCTTAAACGTCGGGGAAGACGGACGTCCCTCTCCTCGAAGTCCTGCAAGAAAAGTCCCCGGAGACCGGTGGTGCCGGTGGGGACTCTCCGACGATCAAGTCAGTCACTTGAGCTCAGACAGAGAACCGCTCCAGCGAAGAAGAGCTGAGGCGGTTAGGGTTTTTGCTAGGAGAAAGAAAGTTTTCGAAAAACCAGAGTTCAGATCCCACTTACCATGTGAGCACGTACTTTTATACCTATCCGAATACCCTAGCTTACAGCTCTGGAAGATCACCATCGTACCATCGCTGCATGTGGCATCATACGTGTCTGATAGCTGTGAAGGCGTTTAGTGCATGCCGCCGGTTGATAGGACCGGGCACCATTGCCAGTGATAGCGTACGCCGTAGCGAGGCATGGTGATGCACAGGGACATGCAACGCGCCAAACACCGTTATGAGGCATGGCCCTCCGTAACGGGGCGCATCACGGGAGTACCGAATCGTACGCTGTGGCGAGGCATGGCCATGCACAGGGGCATGCAACGCGCCAAACACCGTTATGAGGCATGGCCCTCCGTAATGGGGCGCAATCATGGGAGTACCGAATCGTACGCTGTGGCGAGGCATGGCCATGCGCTGAAAATTATGTGTGAGCACCGTGCAACCTGGTAGTTTGTCATTTTCCTTGGCAGTTGAGTTGCATGCTGATCGCTGATGACTCCCCACCCTGGAGCCAGAGAGGGTCCCAGGGGTGGGAGAACGCTGGCGCACCCCGAGGTCGGTGAGGGTCACGGGGATAAGGAAATGCCAGCACACCCAACCCCGAGAGGGTCCCCGGGGTCAAGGACTGATGGCCACACCCAGACCCCAAGGGGTCCTGGGGGTGGGGGAATGCCGATGCGCCCCGACCCCGAGAGAGTCCCGGGGTCAAGGACCGATGGCCCCACCCAGCGACCCCGAGGGGGTCTCGGGGGTGGGGGAATGCTGATGCGCCCCGACCCCGAGAGAGTCCCGGGGTCAAGGACCGATGGCCCCACCCAGCGACCCCGAGGGGGTCTCGGGGGTGGGGGAATGCTGATGCGCCCCGACCCCGAGAGAGTCCCGGGGTCAAGGACCGATGGCCCCACCCAGCGACCCCGAGGGGGTCGGGGGTGGGGGAATGCTGATGCGCCCCGACCCCGAGAGAGTCCCGGGGTCAGGACCGATGGCCCCACCCAGCGACCCCGAGGGGTCTCAGTGGTGGGGGAATGCCGATGCGCCCCGACCCCGAGAGAGTCCCGGGGTCAAGGATCGATGGCCCCACCCAGCGATCCCGAGAGGGTCTTGGGGTGGGGAATGCTGATGGGCCCCCGACCCCGAGAGGGTCCCGGGGTCAGGGACCGATGGCCCCATCCAGCGACCCCGAGGGGGTCCCTGGGTCTATGGCCGCCGTTACCGTCTATTTTGGTGACGTGGGATCAGTCATATCAGATGCCCCCTCACCCCTGGGGCGAAGTGGGTCCACCGCTGAGGCTCAAGGGGCGTTCTCCACGTGGCTGATCCTCGTCCTTGCCTTTTATGCGGACAGTGTGGGGAATGTAAGGAGGCGGCCTTCCGTACACTGCCTACCGTGATCGCCCTCGAAAGTGAGGACAGGCCCTTCGGGGCTCGCACGAAAAGCCGCACCATCATTTCCTTTCATTATGGCGACGTCAGCGGGGTCCCACCACTGGCTGGGGTCATGCCGCACCATGCGCCGGGGCATTCCTCGAGGTGAGCCAGCGTATGGCAAGGAGCCACGCGGCCGACGAGACATGGCGGACGTTTTGAAAGCCCGATAAAGCTAGGTAAAAGGGGGGGAACTGACGCCATACCGCCTTGCCAGTGTCTTCTTCCTCGCTTGCTCCCCAATTTCCTCTGCAACCTGCGAGCCCGCGCCTGGTCTTTCTTCTCCCAGGTCAGCTTTCCCCACCTTAGGCTTACCTCCTCACTTATGAGTTCCCCCTCCTGGACCTCAGAGGGCAGTTCTGAGAACTGTCCTCCCTCTGTAAGCCATCGTATCTCTCCTACTCCCTCTCCCTCAATTGATTGGTCCTCTGATTCAGAGGACCGCATCCCTCTGGCCCGGTGACGGGTCACCGGTGAAGCCCCATCGAGGGGCCGCCGGCTGGAGGCCGGTGCCTCCTCGAGGGTGGAGGAGTCCCCAGAGGGGACAACCTCCACAATGACACGGTTGGACCTGGAAAGGATCCGAGCCCGCTATGGGATCCCCAGGGAGATCAAGTTATTCCCACCAACCCCCGACGACCGGGTCCTCTCCTCCCGACCCGATCGGGTGGCTCTTTACGAGATCTACTTATAGGCGGGTCTCCGGCCTCCCTTTCCCCCCTTCTTCGTCAATCTCCTCAACTTCTACTCTTTGACCCCATCCTAGCTAGTTCCAAACTCTTACCGTGTCGTTAGTGCCTTCGTCATTCTCTGTCATCACCTAAACGTCACCCCCCGAATCAGTCTGTTCCGATCTTTTTACTCCCTCCGAGCCCAAAAGGGTTAGTGGCTGTTCCAGCCCCGACCCAATAGGGTCCTAAAGCTCCTTCTCCCTTCATCGATTAAGGGATGGAAATCCCGCTTCTTCTTTGCCAATGTTGATCAAGTCCGGCCCTAGTGGGGAGACCCCGACCTCCGGGGGAATGCCGTTGCGATCCAGCCTAGGGACCGGGAGGCATTGGGATTATTGCTAACCACCGAGATTCCCCGATACACTCTGCTGCTATCGGAGGACAACCTGGAGTCGGCGGGCCTCATCTCCCATCGGGGTAAGCCCCTTCAACCCTTAGCCGAAAACTCTGCTCCTTTGTCCCTTTCCTTCTCTCACTACAAGAAAATACTGAAATAGCGACGCAAATTTAGCGACGCATAATTGCGTCGCTAAATTGCGACCTCTTTGCGACGCCATTGTGACAACAAAATATTGCGACGCATTAGCGACCCATTAGCGACTCAATAAACCATAAAAAAAAATTTTTAATATTGCGACGCAAATATTGCATCGCAATATTTTTAAATTAATTTTTTATTAAATATAAATATCAATAAAAATATTGCGACGCAATAATTGCATCGCAATGTTTTTAATAGAATTAAATATTTTAAATAGCGACGCACTAGCGACGCAATAAAATAGATAATTAGAAAAATTATTTTTTTTTAGCGACGCACCAATTGCGTCGCAAATAATTGAAATGAAATTAAATTTTATAAAATCTAATTATCGGAAAAAAACATTGCGACGCCTACAAGTGCGTCGTAATGTTTTTAAAAGAATTAAATATATTAAATAGCGACGCATTAGCGACGCAATAAATTAGAAAATAAGAAAAATTATTTTTAATTTAGCGACGCAACAAATGCGTCGCAAATAATTTAAATAAAATTATATTATTTAAGTACAAATAGTTTACAAAATATTGCGACGCATAACAGTGCGTCGCAATGTTTTGAAAAAATTAAATATCTTAAATAGCGACGCCTTAGCGACGCAATAAAATTGGAAAATAGAAAAATATTTTTAATTTAGCGATGCAACAATTGCGTCGCAAATAATTTAAATGAATTATATTTTTTAATATTAATATTTTAAAAAATATTGCGACGCCACCCATTGCGTCGTAATTTTGAAAAAAAATTAAATATTTTAAATTAGCGACGCATTAGCGACGCAATAAACAGAAAATAAATTAAAATTATTTTTAATTTAGCGATGCAATATCTGCATCGCAATTATTTTAAATAAAATTAAATTTTATAATTTATAAATATGAGAAAAAATAATTACGACGTAACACAGTGAGTTGCAATGTTTTTAAAAAATTAATTATGTTAAATAGCGACGCATTAGCGATGTAATAAGCGAAAATATTAATTAGGAAAATTATGTTTTAATATAGCGACGTACTTGTTGCATCGTAATTATTAGAATTAAAGTTAATTTTTTATATATTAATTATCATATTAAAAAAATACGACGCAACCCTTTGCGTCGTTAATATTTAAAAAAATTAATTATGTTAAATAGCGATCGGTCCAAAATTGCGAGATAGGTCGTGGCCGATCGTCGGGCTTGGATCGATCGCAACCGTCGGATCTTTGCCGATCGGACCGATTGCCACGGTCCGCGATCGGTCGTCGCCGATCGGGATCAGGGCTTGGATCGATCGCAACCGTCGGATCGTCGCCGATCTCGGACGGATTGCAACGGTCCGAGATAGGTCGTGGCCGATCGGGATCAGGCTTGGATCGATCGCAACCGTCGGATCGTCGCCGATCGGACGGATTGCAACGGTCCGAGATAGGTCGTGGCCGATCGGGATCAGGCTTGGATCGATCGCAACCGTCGGATCGTCGCCGATCTCGGACGGATTGCAACTGTCCGAGATAGGTCGTGGCCGATCGGGATCAGGCTTGGATCGATCGCAACCGTCGGATCTTTGCCGATCGGACCGATTGCCGCGGTCCGCGATCGGTCGTCGCCGATCGGGATCAGGGCTTGGATCGATCGCAACCGTCGGATCGTCGCCGATCTCGGACGGATTGCAACGGTCCGAGATAGGTCGTGGCCGATCGGGATCAGGCTTGGATCGATCGCAACCGTCGGATCTTTGCCGATCGGACCGATTGCCGCGGTCCGCGATCGGTCGTCGCCGATCGGGATCAGGGCTTGGATCGATCGCAACCGTCGGATCGTCGCCGATCTCGGACGGATTGCAACTGTCCGAGATAGGTCGTGGCCGATCGGGATCAGGGCTTGGATCGATCGCAACCGTCGGATCGTCGCCGATCTCGACGGATTGCAACGGTCCGAGATCCGATCGGGATCAGGGCTTGGATCGATCGCAACCGTCGGATCGTCGCGATCTCGGACGATTGCAACGGTCCGAGATAGGTCGTGGCCGATCGGGATCAGGCTTGGATTGATCGGGATCCGATCGGACCGTTCCGATCGGATCCGATCGGGATCATCGGGATTATCGGTCGTCGCCGATCGGGATCAGGGCTTGGATCGATCGCAACCGTCGGATCGTCGCCGATCTCGGACGGATTGCAACGGTCCGAGATAGGTCGTGGCCGATCGGGATCAGGCTTGGATCGATCGGGATCGATCTTTGCTCGAGATCCGATCGGGATCAGGGCTTGGATCGATCGCAACCGTCGGATCGTCGCCGATCTCGGACGGATTGCAACTGTCCGAGATAGGTCGTGGCCGATCGGGATCAGGCTTGGATCGATCGCAACCGTCGGATCTTTGCCGATCGGACCGATTGCCGCGGTCCGCGATCGGTCGTCGCCGATCGGGATCAGGGCTTGGATCGATCGCAACCGTCGGATCGTCGCCGATCTCGGACGGATTGCAACTGTCCGAGATAGGTCGTGGCCGATCGGGATCAGGGCTTGGATCGATCGCAACCGTCGGATCTTTGCCGATCGGACCGATTGCCGCGGTCCGCGATCGGTCGTCGCGATCGGGATCAGGGCTTGGATCGATCGCAACCGTCGGATCGTCGCCGATCTCGGACGGATTGCAACTGTCCGAGATAGGTCGTGGCCGATCGGGATCAGGGCTTGGATCGATCGCAACCGTCGGATCTTTGCCGATCGGACCGATTGCCGCGGTCCGCGATCGGTCGTCGCCGATCGGGATCAGGGCTTGGATCGATCGCAACCGTCGGATCGTCGCCGATCTCGGATTGCAACGGTCCGAGATCCGATCGGGATCAGGCTTGGATCGATCGCAACCGTCGGATCGTCGTCTCGTTGCTCCGAGATCCGATCGGGATCAGGCTTGGATCGATCGTCGGATCGCGATCGGATTGCGGTCCGAGATCCGATCGGGATCAGGGCTTGGATCGATCGCAACCGTCGGATCGGATCGCCGGTCCGAGATCCGATCGGGATCAGGGCTTGGATCGATCGCAACCGTCGGATCGTCGCCGATCTCGGACGGATTGCAACGTCCGAGATAGGTCGTGGCCGATCGGGGCTTGGATCGATCGCAACCGTCGGATCGGATTGCGGTCCGATCGATCAATCGATCGGTCGGATCGTCGCCGCGGTCCGAGATCCGATCGGGATCAGGGCTTGGATCGATCGCAACCGTCGGATCGTCGCGATCTCGGACGGATTGCAACTGTCCGAGATAGGTCGTGGCCGATCGGGATCAGGGCTTGGATCGATCGCAACCGTCGGATCTTTGCCGATCGGACCGATTGCCGCGGTCCGCGATCGGTCGTCGCCGATCGGGATCAGGGCTTGGATCGATCGCAACCGTCGGATCGTCGCCGATCTCGGACGGATTGCAACGGTCCGAGATCCGATCGGGATCAGGCTTGGATCGATCGCAACCGTCGGATGCCGATCGGACCGATATCGGTCAATCGGATCAGGGCTTGGATCGATCGCAAATCTCGGACGGATTGCGTCCGTGGCCGATCGGGGCTTGGATCGATCGCAACCGTCGGCCGATCGGAATAATCGGTATCGGGATCAGGGCTTGGATCGATCGCAACCGTCGGATCGTCGCCGATAATTGTAATTAAAAATTTTATAAAATAAATTGCGATGCATTTATCGTCGTAATTATTAACATTAATTATAAATATATCATTTATAAATATTAACAAATAGCTTGCGACGCCTTAGCGACACAGTTTAAAAAAATATAAAAATATTGCGACAAAATATATGCGTCGCAATATTATTAGAATACATATAGCTGATTAAAATATTAAAAAATATTGCGACGCAATTTGTCGTCGCAATTATTATAATAAATTTAAATATTTTCATTTAAAAATATTTAAAAAATAATTGCGACGCACTTATTGCGTCGCAATATATGTAATAACTTTTTATTAATCAATTTAAATTATTAAAAAAATATTGCGACGCCTTAGCGACGCAATTATTAGAAAATAAAATTATTTTTCCCGCCAGGATGGCGCCAATTTAGCGACGCTTTAGCGACGCATTTATTGGCGTCGCTATGTTTTCATAAAAGTATTTTTTACATTTATTAACGATGGATTAGCGACGCCCACGTGCGTCGCTAAGAAAAAAAAAAAATTGCGACGCAATTAGCGACGCAAATTTGGCGTCGCTAATTACCTATATTTAAGCCCCCCTTTCTTCTTTCCTCCTTCCGTCTGACCTAGCCGCCGCCGTGATAAAGCTCGAAACTCCGGCGATCTCCTCCGACTCCCAGCCCCCCCGAGGATCTCCTCCGACTCCGGCTACCCGGCCACAATCTCAACCAAGGTTAGCCCCAAAAATCAAAAAAAAAAAATTTTTTTTTTTTTTTTTTCCCTGCTGCCGTCTTCTCCGGCCACGGCAGGTCCGTGGCCGTCTTCTCCGGCCACGGCCGCTGCCGTGGCCGGCAGTGGCCTGGCCACGGTGGCCAGGCCACTGTAATCAAAAAAAAAAATTTTTTTTTTTAACAGGGGGGAGGGGAGGAAACCCCCCCCCCCTTGTTTTTTCTTGTCCGGCCACGGCCGTGGCCGCGGCCGGACAAGGCGGCCACGGCCGCTGCCGTGGCCGCAGTGGCCTGGCCACGGTGGCCAGGCCACTGTAATCAAAAAAAAATTTTTTTTTTTTTTACAGGGGGGAGGGGAGGAAACCCCCCCCGTTTTTTCTTGTCCGGCCACGGCCGTGGCCGCGGCCGGACAAGGCGGCCACGGCCGCTGCCGTGGCCGCAGTGGCCTGGCCACGGTGGCCAGGCCACTGTAATAAAAAAAAAATTTTTTTTTTTTTTAACAGGGGGGAGGGGGGAAACCCCCCCCCCCCCCCTTTCTTTTCTTGTCCGGCCACGGCCGCTGCCGTGGCCCGCAGTGGCCTGGCCACGGT
>UESW01004966.1:501142-521517 GCA_900491605.1 Calamus simplicifolius | reverse complement strand
AAATCGGTGAGCCTCTTCCTTTGGAGATGAAAAATGAACTCCTTGCTTTCTTACGGGCTAACTCAGATATTTTTGCATGGTTCGCCTCGGACATGCCTGGCATTCCTTTGGAGATGATAACTCACAAACTCAACATTGATGCCAAGTGCCGACCCATTCGCCAAAAGAAGAGAAGTTTCGTCCCCGAGCGACAAAGGGCTATAGATAAAGAAGTCAATTATTAGCTGCCAGCCACGTTTGGGAGCTCAGTATCCGAGTTGGTTGGCAAATGTGGTTATGGTCCGGAAGGCAAGTGGAAGTTGGCTGCATCGACTTCACTGATCTTAACAAGGCGTGTCCCAAAGACAGTTTCCTCTGCCACGGATCAACCAATTAGTGGACTCCACCTTCGGGCATGAGCTCCTAAGTTTTATGGACCCTTCTCCGGCTATAACCAAATAAAGATGGACCCGGTAGATGAAGAAAACACTTTTTTTATTACGGAGAAAGGCATTTACTGTTACAAAGTAATGCCCTTCGGATTGAAGAACGCCAGCCACTTACCAGAGGTTGATGAATAAGGTCTTCAAGGACCAGATCGGTAACATAGAGGTGTACATGGATGATATGCTAACTAAGAGCACCCGCATGCCAACCATGTCGCCGACTTGGAAGAAACATTTGACAATCTCCAAAGTCATCAAATCAAGCTTAACCCCCGTAAGTGCGCCTTCGGTGTTACTGCAGGAAAATTTTTGGGTTTCTTAGTAACCCAGCGGGAATCGAGGCAAATCCAAAAAAGATTCAAGCTATTCTCAGTATGCAGCGGCAGTAATAAGAAGGAAGTACAACGACTCACTGGAAGAATAGCTGCTTTGAGCCGATTCCATCTAGATCGGCGGAGAGGTGCTTACCCTTTTTTAAGGCCCTGCGCAAAGTTGACGGTTTCGAGTGGACAGATAGTTGCCAAAGAGCCTTTGAAGAATTAAAAGAGTTCTTGTCTACACCACCGTTACTGTCGAAGCCTGAGGAGGGAGAGAAGCTCTTTGTTTATCTAGCCGCTACCCCAGAAGTAGTTAGCTCCGTCCTAGTCTGGCTCGACCAGGATGGAGTGCAGAAGCCTATTTACTACTAGCAAGGTGCTTCACGATGCAGAGGTCCGATATTCTCGAATGGAGAAGATTATCTTTGCCTTGGTTATTTCTGCTCAGCTTTCGACCATATTTCCAGGCACACCCGATAGCGGTGCTTACAGACCAACCTCTCAGATCTATTTTGGCTCGACCGACACCTCAGTTCGTCTAGCAAAGTGGGTCGTTAAGCTGGAGAATTTGACCTTTCATTTAGGCTCGATCTGCCCTTAAATTCCAAGTGCTGGCGGATTTTTTAGTAGAATGCACCTGGACTGACGAGCAAGACAATGATCCCCCTGAAAAGTGCTCGGTAGCTGAGGAGGATTTGGCAGAGGCCTAGATTCTCCATGTTGACGGTGCCTCCAATTCCCAAGGGAGCGGGGTAGGCCTCATCTTGGCGAGTCCGGAGGAAATGGTTTTTGGGTACGCCCTTTGTTTCCTCTTCAAGGCTACCAATAATCAAGCTGAGTATGAGGCCCTGTTGGCCGAATCAAGCTTGCTTGAGAGCTCAGGGTAAAGCACCTTCGGGCCTTCACTGATTCCCAGCTCGTCTTCGGACACATCACTAGGGAATTCGAGGTTCGTGACCCTACTATGTCCCGATATCTGAGTAAAGTTAAGATGTTAATCTCCTCACTAGATTACTTCACCATCAGCTACATTCCCAGGGGGAACGCTAGAGCCGACGCATTATCAAAGCTGGCTACTTCGGCGGATGACTGCCTAGAAAGGGCATGCGTCGAGCATCTAGAGAGCCCAAGTATCGATTCCGCAGAGGAAGTTGTACCAATCATGCAGGAGCTGACTTGGATGGATGCTTACACTCGTTACCTTACTGACGGCTCTCTCCCCATCGACCCTGCAGAAGCTAGGCTGCTCAAGAGAAGGTCAATCAAGTTTGTGTTGTTAGATGGTTGCCTATACAGGAAGTCCTTTTCTCATCCTCTTCTCAAGTGCATAGGCCCGACGGATGCTGATTATGTTCTTAAAGAAATCCATGAAGGTATATGCGGGAGTCATGTGGGGGGCAGGTCTCTAGCATACAAGGCTCTCCGCCAAGGATATTACTGGCTTACGATGCGTCAGGATGCCGCCGAGTTGGTTCGAAAGTGCGATAGCTGTCAACGGCACTCGAATATCCAATGACAGCCAGCCTCGCAGTTAAGTCCACTCTCCATCCCCTGGCCCTTTGCTAAGTGGGGAATGGATATACTCGGACCTTTTCCTCCAGCTATCGGACAGCGAAAGTTTTTATTAGTAGCTATTGACTATTTTACTAAATGGGTCAAGGTCGAAGCGCTAGCTAAAATCTCTGAAGCTAAAGCAAGGACGTTCTTTTGGAAATCCATCATTTGCCGGTTCGGCTTACCCCATACTGTGATTACCGACAATGGTCGCCAGTTTGACAACTCAGCATTCAAGACTTTTTGTACCGAGTTAGGCATTTGCCACTGGTTTACTTCTGTCGGGCACCCCAATCTAATGGAGAGGCGGAAGTTATGCATCACACTATCCTTCGAGGACTTTAAACCCGGTTGGATGAATCTAAGGGCAGATGGGTAGAGGAGCTTCCAAGTGTATTATGGGCATATCACACAACTCCCAGGGCCCCTACGGGAGAGACTCCCTCAGCCTCGTCTTTGGATCCGAAGCGGTCATCCCGGTGGAGATCGGCCTTCCTAGCACCCGAGTAGAAGCGTATAAGAAGGATGAAAACCTTAATCAGTTAAGGGCTAATCTGAACTTCATCGACAAAACCTGAGATCTTGCATGGCTTAGGATGGCCACTTTCTGCCAGTGGGCCGAGAATATTATAATGCTTGGGTCCGTCCCAAGACGTTCCGCCCCGGAGACCTAATCCTTAAAAAATCTTAGGTATCCAAACCAACCGAAGGAGGCAAGTTATCACCAAATTAAGAAGGACCGTATCGAGTCATGAAGGTGCTTTCACAAGGAGCCTACATATTGGAAGGGATGGACGAACAACCTATTCCACGCACTTGGAACGTCGGTAATCTCCGCCGATATTACCAGTGATAAATGTACTAAACAAATGATTATAAAAAATAGTTTTTAAATTTCATTGCTCAATTCAAAGTTAGGACCTCGGCGGCCCAAAGGGCACAGACACTCCGGACTGGCGCAAGAAACCTCTAGAGGTTCAAGTCTTGTATTCTAGGCGGTCCCGAGTCAAACTCTCGGGCTGGCGCGAGAAAACCCCATGGTAGTTTTCAAAAGGACCTCGGCGGCCCAAAGGGCACAAACACCCCGGACCAGCATGAGAAACCTCCAGAGGTTCAAGTCTTGTGTTCTAGGCGGCCCCGAGTCAAACTCCCAGACCGGTGCGAGAAACTCCCATGGCAATTTTCAAAAGGATCTCGGCGGTTCAAAGGGCACAGACACCCCGGATTGGCACGAGAAACCTCTAGAGGTTCAAGTCTTGTGTTCTAGGCGGCCCCGAGTCAAACTCTTAGGCCGGCGCGAGAAACCCCTATGTTAGTTTTCAAAAGGACCTCGATGGCCCAAAGGGCACAGACACCCCGGACCGGTGCGAAAAACCTCCGAAGGTTCAAGTCTTGTGTTCTAGGCGGCCCCGAGTCAAACTCCGGGCCGGCGCGAGAAACCCCCGTGATAGTTTTCAAAAGGGCCTCGGCGTCCAAAGGGCACAGACACCCCAGACCGGTGGGAAAACCTCCAGAGGTTCAAGTCTTGTGTTCTAGGCGGTCCCGAGTCAAACTCCCGGACTGGCGCGAGAAACCCCCATGGCAGTTTTCAAAAGGACCTCGGTGGCCCAAAGGGCACAGACACTCCAGACTGGCGCGAGAAACCTCGAAGTTTCAAGTCGTGTGTTCTAAGCGGCCCTGAGTCAAACTCCCAGGCCGGCGCGAGAAACCCCCGTGGCAGTTTTCAAGAGGACCTCGGCGGCCAAAAGGGCACAGACACCCCGGATCGGTATGAGAAACCTTCGGAGGTTCAAGTCTTGTGTTCTAGCCGGCCCCGAGTCAAACTCTCGGGCTGGCGCAAGAAACCCCCGTGGCAGTTTTCAAAAGAACCTCGGTGGCCCAAATGGCACAGACTGTAGGGAGAAATAGTCTCCGAGGCATGCATATTTTTAAAAATTGATAACTATTATCATTGCGGAAATTAAAAGATTACATATTAATCTATCTAATATGCATCAAGATCATATCTTTGCCTATATATTCAGGGTCATTTGATCTAAAATATGCATATAAAAATATCAAGATCATATCTTGATCTTTAAGATGACTAGTCACACTATTATCTTGAAGCCTGCCTAAGATCTAGGGATCAAATCACTTACCTTAAGAACAGTAGGTAAATCCTTATTGCTCTGCAGCCGTTCAATCGTCTGGCCTCTAGTATCGTCCATGCGAAGCCCCGAATGATCAGATTTCTGGGAGTGCTAGCTCGCGGAAAAATAGCTTTGCTGATCTTGAATCCCCTCACTTGAATCTTCCTTCAAGATCCACCAGGCTTCCGCTAACACCAGAATCACCAGGATTTTCTATTCTAACATTTTAGAATTACAATCCACGATAAATCGTGTATTGTTGTTCTATTTTTTTGTTCTGTGTTCTCTGGTGAGGGAATGCCCTCTATTTATAGTCTAGATTTAGCCTTGATATTTAATTCTGACATTTAAGAATCCATCGTTTGGCAAAAGCGAAGAGACGCCGAAGGCGCGGCGCTTGGTTTAATTCCGATGTTCGGAGAAAACCAAGGAGTCACGGCATTTGGTTTAGTTCCATCGTTCGGAGAAAACCAAAGAGACGAGGGATAAATCCGACGTTCGGTAAATAAATGTCATGCATTAAACTCTATCTCATGAGATGAGATTTTAGCCATCTCATCATATAAGATCCATATTCGAGAGGTTTGGGTTCTGATCTGAATTTATTTGACTTAACCCACATAGATCATGGTCCAAGCCCAAATCAAATTTGGCTAGTCCTGAATCTATTTAAATTCAAATCAAGTCTAATTTCAAATCATATTTGAAATTGACTTGTCCTTCTAATAGACTTAAACCAAATTGAATCTTATTCAATTGTACTTAACCCAATTGAGATAATTCAATCAATCAAATTGATTAATTAAATCATATACGATTCTCAATCGTTGATCAGCAAATAGATCATCCTAGGAAACTTCTATGCGTGTGACTCTCTAGGTTCGAACCTAAGCTGGTAGCATAGAAACAACTTTCTATACTAATCGATGTGCCATCTAGCAATGGAACTCGACGTCCGGATAGGTCGAAGAGTTGCCAAGCAAACTCCAGGAACCCTAAGAAATAGTTGCTGTATAATTCATCCTCTTGACCATAAATGCTAAGGATGGCTTGAGAGCCTGTCAACTCTAAATAGCAAATCTATAAAGTGATTTCAACTTTAGTGATCATGTGACTTTCACATGAAGTGCCTTGGCCAAGGTCTTGCTAAATTGAAACACAAGCATTTCTCCTTTTAATGGGATAGGTCAATTTCATCTTGATCCATAACTGACTACCACAAGTACTTGACTGCACCGAGTAACCTTTCGTAGCTGGATTAGAAATCCAGGTGGTCCGGCACCTAAGTACAATGAGTTGCTTGTAAGCCACTGGTTGTGATCTTCATGTCTGAAGGATACTTATACCTATATCTTCTCGGATTAACTCTTGACAGCAGAGTATCCGGAAATGAGTCACGTTCGGTGAAATATACTCCTACACTTTCACCTGTATGTCATACCAGTGTCTCTACACTCCTTGGTTAAGAGGATAACCAACAAATATGATATACAACGTCCTATAATTGATAGTACTATGGCCCTGTCATAGTATATCATTTGGTCGCGAACTCTTTTAAGGACCTTCTAAGATAAATCCTCCTTTATCGTGAGGAAGATCCTGAGGGCTTCATTACTTTCAGGAGTATTAAGAAGATGTTCTTGTAATAAATAAACTGTCAAATAACTTTTATTAATTATCAATTTATATACAATTTATATCAGCACAATCATCAAATGATTGGCTTTAGGATACAATTCCCAACACAGACACCCCGGACCAGCACTAGAAACCTTCGAAGGTTCAAGTCTTGTATTCCAGGTGGCCCCGAGTCAAACTTCCGGGCCGGCGCGAGAAACCCCCGTAGCAGTTTTCAAAAGGACCTCGGCAGCCTAAAAGGCACAGACACCCCGAACTGGCGCGAGAAACCTCCAGAGGTTCAAGTCTTGTGTTCTAGGCGGCCCCAAGTCAAACTCCCAGGCTGGCACGAGAAACCTTCATGACAGTTTTCAAAAGGACCTCGATGGTCCAAAGGGCACAGACACCCCGGACCGGCGCGAGAAACCTCCGAAGGTTCAAGTCTTGTGTTCTAGGCGGCCCCAAGTCAAACAACTCCTGGGCCGGTGCAAGAACCTCCGGTGGCAGTTTTCAAAAGGACTTCGGTGGCCCAAAGGGCACAGACACCCCGGACCGATGCAAGAAACCTCCGGAGGTTCAAGTCTTTGTTCTAGGCGACCCTAAGTCAAACTCCCGGACCGGCACGAGAAACCCCCGTGGTAGTTTTCAAAAGGACCTCGGTAGTCCAAAAGGCACAGACACCCTAGAACGGTGCGAGAAACCTCCAAAGGTTCAAGTCTTGTGCTCTAGGCGGCCCCGAGTCAAGCTCCTGGGCCGGCGCGAGGAATCCCCGGAGGTTCAAATCTTGAATTCTAGGTGGCCCCGAATTGAGCTCCCGGGTCAGCACGGGAAGTCCCCCATGTAATTCTTATTTCTCGAATAGGTTATGCTGACAGATTATCAAATGTACTCAGGGGAGTAAGGATATTTTGCTAAACATCGAAGTACGATCACTTAGAAGGTCGAAAAAACTAACAGGATCGGTTTAAAGATCGAAACAATGCACAAGATTACCAAAAAAACTTTGCTATTCATGTATTGTCATATAAAAGGCCAATCTTGGCCGCATTAAAAAATATGAAAAGAACAAAAGAAAGCCAAAATCAAGGCTCGGAGGACTCCGACTCTCCCTCCACATCTTCATCCATGGGCTGAATGTCATCAAGGTTACCTAGCTAGTGAACTTGAAGAATTTTCTCTTTACACTTTTCAATCCCTTGGCATAGGCATAACAGCCGCTTCGCTGCACTCGGCCACGAATTCAGCGAAGCCTTTGTAAGCCTCCACGACACTATGGGCTCGCTGATCGGCAACGCTGACCCTAATCATGGCTTCAGCCTGAGCAGCCATGATACTCTCCTTGGCCTGAACTTTGGTGATAATTAGTTTGGCCAAAGTTTCCCTAACCTCTTCTTCAGCTAAGGTCAGCTTCTCCTCAATAGAAATTAGCCGCTCCTCAGCATTTGCCAGTCTCTCCTCCGCGGCTTGGGCCTCAAACTCGAGCAACTCTGCCCTATCCTCTGCCGCAGCTGCTCTCTCTTCAGCCTAGGTGGCCCTGAGAAGAGTACTCTTCAGCTTTTCCTCGGTTGGCCCTAGCCTCGACATGACTTCAGCCAGCTTGGCATCGGCCACTCAGGCCTTTCTCTCGGCTTCTTCGACTTGGGCTTTAAGAGCCGACCCTCCTCTTCGGCAACCATCAACGCATCAGACACTGCGAGCTCCCGAGCTTTGACCTCGGACAACTCTTAGGTCAGCTCATCCACCTGAGCCTTGAGAGCGTCTAACTCAGATGGGCCCGCTTCTGTTTGCCCGAGCCTCCGAGGCAAGCGTCCTGAAGAAAGAAGGCACTGTTAGATGCCTGCATACACCAGAAGGTGAGAGACCAAATATAATTGACCTAAAGAAAGAGGGAGCTAAAGATCTCATATTGTCACTTGGACGATGGCAGTGAAGAAAGTATCAAGGGATTTCTCCAACGGCTGGCGTCGAAGCTCGGCTTGGAGATTGGGTAGGGCTGAGCAGCTAAGCAGATGCTCGGCCAGGCGACCTCGGCGAATGGCATTGACCCCGGGTGGCCGATTCAAAAGACCCTCATTGGAGGGCACCTCCACCCCCTCCTGGGGCGAGTAAACATCCGAGGTTCGGTCCTCGCTGGCTTCCTGAACCGGAGGTGTCATCACCCTCTCTTCCGGTGGAACCTCGCCCTCGACTTCAGCGGGTAACGAAGATTTCTCCCTTGCTGGCTCCTCTCGAATCTCGGCCAGAGGGACTCCCATTGGTGGCCCTTCTTGAACACCAGCTGAAGGAACCTTTGTTACTAACTCTTCAACAGAGGGATCCCTCTCTCTCGCTTCCCCTACCAATGTGACTTCGGGGGAGGGGGGCGGCCGCTTTGCCTGTTTTGGCTTTTTGGCACCATCCTTGCCGGGCCTCCGGCAGATTTTCTCTTTTCCTTAAGGGCCTCCGACAAAAAATCTGTAGAAAACCTCATCTCTACACCATAAAAGCAGAGAGGACAAAAACAAGAACAATAAAACAAACACAAACACGACAAGAAACCATGAACGAATAAAGGCATATGTACATATATATGTACATAATAAACGAATGACGAATAAAAGAAAGGACAAGGAACTGTGGCCAATGGCCGAGGAAGGTGATGCTCACCAGATATCGGTGAGGGTGCCCTCGGCGCTGCTAAGGCCTCACGAAGGTTGCCCTCCGATAGCAGCTCTGCATAGGAAGGGACGATGGAGGATAGGAGGGCCTCGAAAAGTCCTTGATCCCTTTCCTCTATAGTGGAATTTTTATTGGGACTGGTGTCAGGGTAACTCCAAGACGTCTTCACCCCTCACCATGAACATAAAAGAAACATGACTTCCACTCTTTAACCTTCAAGGGCAAGTCCACCTTGAGAATCCTCTTAGGACGAGAGGCAAAACTCCACCAGCCACTTTTGGAGGAGTTCCTCAGTTTGTACAAAGCTCAAAAGAGAGAAACTCGAGCGGGGGCACTATGAAAATGGCAAAGCACTATGAATGTGTATATAATTCGGATGGAATTTGGAGTCAATTGCGCAGGAACTAGGTTGTACCTATCTAGAATATTTAAAAAGAAGGAATGGAGAGGAAGGCGGAGCCCACTCTTGAGGAATTCCTCATAAAGTGCGACTCCTCCTCCTCCTCGGCCACAGGTCACCTTATCGCCATGCCAAGGGGCAGACAGACAGACACTATCAGAAATGTTATACCGGACCCTAATCCTCCTTATGTCCTGGTCTTTTAGGATGGAACATATCCCCCTGGGCCTGCGGAGGTGGATCTAGAGGGAGATACCGAATGGGATGGTGGAGGCGAAACCCTAGGGGTCGGAGAGGGGGCCCTAGCCACTGGAGAAGAGACCTCGCCCGAGGAAACCTCGTCGGGGGATGGGTTAACAGCCTCAGAGCGATTAGGAATAGTGATCCCACCAGGAGCACGATGGCGAGCCTCGAGAATCTCTTCCCTAGATGGTTCGACTAAAGGCCCCTTGCCCTTCATATCGATTTGGGGATCCATCGAAAAGAAAGAAACACACAAGGAAAACCAAGAAACTAACCTGAAATAGGATAGAAGCAAAGGGAAGCTCAGTGCTTGGAGGAGAGATGAGAAGCAAGAGGAACGTAGAAATGATAGAAGACAAAAGGGATAGGCAGGACAATGTTAACTCCCCAGATTTTGGAGACCCCACCCATCATGAAGAGCGAAGTGGCGAGCACCGAATCGTGGCCCAAGTGTCACTAACCCGTAAGTGGAGTACGTTGCCCCAGCAAAAAGAGCCGCCAGAGTAATTTAATTACGTAACCTTTTTCTCCATCAATCACGAGGCATTTCTTTTAAATAATAAAAGGATTCTTAAGAAGACTTAATCTACCTAGAAGCGCATGCCCATCATTAACGGGGCGTGGCACGATAAATCTAATTATGCGAGAATTTTTCGTGCTCCTTTCTCTTGGCAAGTGATGCACACATGAGGACCAAGACTCAGGAGCGGGGGGGCATATGATGTGGCTAGTAAAAGCCACGTGATAAAATAGTGCTCGGCCCCTGGGCGGCCCTAGGGCTAGTCCTGGGCAGCCTCGATGGCACTCGGCCCCTAGGCGGCCCCAGGGCTAGTCCGAGGCAGCTCAGGGTTGGTCCGAGGCAGTCCAGGGCTGGTCCTGGGTGGCCTCGATGGTATTCGGCCCCTAGATGGCCCCAGGACTGGTCCTGGGCGGCCTCGATGGTACTCGGCCTCTAGACGGCCCTAGGGCTGGCCCTAGGCGGCCTCGACAGTACTCGGCCCCTATGCGGCCCCAGGGCTGGCCCTGGGCGGCCTCGATGATATTCAGCCCCTAGGCAGTCCTAGGGCTGGTCCTGGGCGGCCTCGACAGTACTCAGCCCCTAGACGGCCCCAGGGCTAGTCCTAAACGGCCTCAACGATACTCGGCCCCTAGGCGGCCCCAGGGCTGGTCCTAAATGGCCTCAACGGTACTCAGCCCCTAGGCGGCCCCAGGGCTAGTCCTGGGTGGCCTCGATGGTACTCGGCCCCTAAGCGGCCCTAGGACTGGTCCTGGGCAGCCTCGACGGTGTCCAGCCCCTAGGCAGGGGTCATTTTTCCAAAACCTCGCAGATTTGACAAGATAAGAGATGACAATTCTGACATCATCCTCAGAGGATCCCAGCCTAAAAATCAATAGCATAATTTAATGACTCTGGCTGAATAAGCATCAAAAGGCGATCACCTGCCATAAAGTATCAATCACTTCGAGTCAAAAAAGCCACTAAGGCCTAAAAAGTCATTGACAAAATTTAATGACTCTGGCTGAATAAGCATCAATAAAGTATCAATCACTTTGAGTCACAAAAGCCACTAAGGCCCAAAAAGTCATTAGCAGAATTTAATGACTCTGGCTGAATAAGCACCAAAAGGTGATTATCTGCCATAAAGTATCAATCACTTCGAGTCAGAAAAGCCACTAAGGCCCAAAAGGTCATTAATAGAATTTAATGGCTCTGGCTAAATGAGCATTAAAAGCTGATTATTCCTAGAAAAACATTGATGATGTCAGAATAATGGATGCAGATCCAATCTGACCAGCTCTGACATTCTATTGTAAGAATGCTGACACACCATGATGTTGGGATCTTAGCAAAGGGAAACGCCGATAAAAAGGGAGATAAGAGCAAACAGAAGGAATTCTTCAAGCCCAAAAGAAAAACAAACTACTTCTTCCACATACATCTCTTCCTCTAGATTACTGTTGTGTTCCTGGTTGCTAACTTGGGTGTCGGAGGGCCCCGTCGAAACCTTTGACCGTGGGACTTCTTGCAGACTTGAAGGACAAAGGAGGAACCCTCATACTTCCCAGGAGTGATGACCGACGCTCAAGGATGCCAGCTCAAAGTGATCGGGCATCAATAGACGGTGCCAATCCCTAGGACTTCCCAGCTCCACCCTAGGAGAGGCCGCAGGGCCAGCAGGAGAGCTTGGATGAGCACGAGCAATCGAAGCGGGTCAAGAGTGTGGGTTAGAACTACGGATCCACTTCCGAGGCCCCTTCGTCACTTATGCCAGCTCCCCTGGTGGCAAGATCCGATCCTCCTATCGCTTTGCTGGCCGACGGGGCCACTGCTCCGCCGGCAGCCCCGACGGAGCCCACCGAGGTCCTGGCCCTCGGCATGGATGTGACACCACAGGGCCGCATCGTGATCGGGGTCATGTTGCTGATCGAAAAATGAAAAACAATGGAGAACACCTATCAGGTGACCGTCGGGTTCAGTGACTCACCGGCTGATGGGGAGTCGGCGTATGACTTCTTTGGGTTGTATGATGCCGATGGTGGCTCGGCGATGGCGATGGTGTGGCGTTATAACATGCATTTGGTGTTGGCCGAAGAGATCAAGGGGCTGTGGCAGCTAGTAGGGCAGCAGCTAGGGGAGGTGGAGCTTTGGCACAACGCCTTGGCTCAGTCTTTTGCCAGGCTAGACCAGGAGATGGAGGTCGTGGTGCCACCTGATACAGTGATCGGCTCGAGGGCACTCGTTGCAGTGATGGGGATGGAGTCGATCATAATAGCCAACCACAGCGACGGGAGAGCGGTGCTCGGTCGCAGTGGAATGACCATTCCGGTCACCCTCGATCCCAAGGTTTGCGTTCTCATATACGAAATGAAAATTTTATTCTTTAGTTGGCTTGCATCATATTATTTTACTATTATATGCTTTTCAAATTTCAAGTAACTTTTTCACCAGATCCATATATATATATATATAGTATATGTTGGGTAATGGGCCAAAATAGGTCTGGAATATCTAAATGGGCCTTGAAAGTCCACTACCTTCTTATATGGGTGAATGAAAAATTGAGAGAACATTTAGTCCCACATCGAAAAAATTAAGAAAGAAAGGTTCACTTATATGAAAACCTCTTTCTTTATGCTTAACTTTCTTAGGCTCACCATAAGTGTAGAGCTTGAGCGCATGTGCGAAAGGCGCAATGTAGGTGCACTTTGCATTTCGCACGTGTGAGGAGCTTTAAATTTTTTCTTGATCATGAGGATCCGATGGTGGAAACTGATCGAATTAAGAAAGGATTAAGATCAATTGATCATTGATCACGGTGATCGGATTAGGATCAGACTGATCATTGATCGATTGTATGAAGGGTCAAATCGAGCACTGAGATGCGGTGATCAATCACGATCGTGATCACGGTAGTGTCAATCCAACGGCACACACCGACTGATTGGTATCGATTAGACCGTTGGTGATAAGGCGCCCGTCCGATCAAGCCATTAATGATCATTGGTGATAAGGCAACCATCCAATCATGAAAGGTGTATCAAAGCTGTGCCATAACTTATTTGATCGTGGAAATGGCTTATCTAATCGGAGAAACAACTTTTAGATCATGGAAAGGCTTATCAGATCACGTGATCTAAAGATCATGAAGACGACTGGGTATATCAAGGGTGATAAGCCCTTAGCCTCACATCCTTTGATCAAATCCGATCAAAGTAATTCAAATTAAATTAAAACCGTAGGTTGCTTTCAATTGACACTAAAGACTATGTTGGCCCAGATGGCAACCCAAGAGGAGGGGGGGTGAATTGGGTTCTTAAAAATTTAAGACTTTTTAACTTTAATTGATTAGTTAGCAAGATGTGCAAGTGAGAGGCTAACTAAAATCAATACACAAGCAAATAAAGAGAGATAGAGAAAGAGAAAATATGGCACGGCAAACACAAGATAATTTTATAGTGGTTCGGTGCAATCAACACCTACGTCCACTCCCAAGATTCACTTGGGTCCACACTATAATCTCTCTAGATTACAGCCGAGTTGTTTTCCAAGCTCACAACTCAAACTTGTTGTTTTACCGGGTGCACAACGAACCCAGCTGGTTTTAACTCGGGCTTACCAGCACAAAACCCTACACGTTGTTTTTCACGGGCTCACAACTAACCCAACACAAGCACTCCGGCTTGTAACGAGGTATACCAACCTCCACTGATTCAATCCACTGATTGAATCAGCAAACAATAGAATAGAAGTGTTTGATAATGAAATGCTCCCCTTGAGCAAATATACAAATGAAGTACAAAATAATAAAGGTTAGAAAAGCCTGATTGTATTGCAGATGGTAGAGGCTTGGGCTTTCTTCCTTCTTCTCTTTAACTCCTCTTGAAACGTTGAATCACGCCTCAGCAAGATTCTTGACCGTTGAAGACTTTGGAGTTGAGATGAAGCTTTTTCTCCTTTTGAAAATCCTCCGATTTGACCTTTGAAATGCTTGTGGATTTTCTTTTGACTCTTGTGGATTGATGAGAAGGAGCAGACGAAACTTCCACTTGGATTTCTCCTTTTGAATCACTCTCCTTTGAGCTAGATGATTTTTCCAATATGCTCTGTTTTTCCCTCTTTTCAAATGATATTCTTTTCTCTCTTTGATTTTCTCGATTTTTGAGTTGAAAAGAGCTTCTCTATTTATAGAATCTGCAAAAATATATCCGTTAGAGACAAGGAAAAATAGCCGTTATTCAAAATCTTACCGTTGGGGCTGATGTGTCATCGTTAAAAATCGCGCCCAGATTTCGCGGAGTCGACTCGAGCTTTGTGGGAGTCGGCTCGAAGTCGATTACTAAAAATAGAAACATTTTAAGCATTGAAGGGTCGACTCGCGAAAACTAAAGTGTCGGCTCCGAAAGTCGGGAGTCGACTCGAGGAAAATGGGGAGTCGACTCGAGAAGTGCTCAAAAAACATGGGTTCTGTTGTTTGAGCGGAGTCGGCTCGCACAGACAGGAGTCGGCTCGCAAGGAGTCAGGGGTCGACTCTTGAAAACCAAGGGTCGACTCGAGAAAATCAGACATTTTGGGGAGTCGACTCGGAAACCCTTGAGTCGGCTCGGGAGCGATACAAAAATCAGAAAAATGTTCTGATAGACTTTAAAACTTGTCCCAATTAAATTTAAAATATAAATTTGACTTGAATACATTAAATATGACATTTATCATGGATTCAAGACATGTTTCAAGAATTCATCGATTGAATTATAATGTGTAAAAATTCCTTTTTGAAATCTTTTAAGCATAGAACTTGAAACTCCTTTTTCTAATAGATTCAAAACTCATTTGATATAACCATTGATAGTTCATTCCTTTCAATTTGAATAAGCTCAAGGTTTTTGATAAATAAACACATTGTATTCTTTAAGGTACTCATGGCTTTTGGAAATCATCAAAATCAATAAAGTTGGGGCAATTATGTTTCAATAATTTCTCAACAATCTCCCCCTTTTTGATGATGACAAAAACATTGAGTATATGCATTATAAAATTGAAAAAATTTGTGATTCCAAAATCAACTATTGTGTTCATGGAAAGGCTCCCCCTCAATGAGGTAGCTCCCCCTATGAACCTTAATTTTATAAATCATTCAAAATTTTTCAAAATCAGAAACTTAAGCATTTTCTTTATGAAATTCAATTTATCTCTTCCCCTTATGCTCTTCCTCTTTCAAAATTAAACTTTGATTGAATTGAAGGCAAGGCATATACGATTGAATAAAAACTCTCCCCCTTTTTTGTAATCAACAAAAAGGTTAGGAAGTTTAATATCAATAACATTCTTTATCTTTTTCTATTTAACTTATCAATTGAGGATAATCATTCAAAGTATTCAAGGATACTTACAATTGAAATAGACAAAAGTAATGCATCAAACTTTCTCATTACTTCAAAATGAAAGTACATGAAAATGTAAACTTGCTCATTGCATTGAAAGTAAACTTGATTACATCAAAAAGAGATTACATGAAAACTTAAAAATTTCTTCTAGTAATTCTATTCAAGTGATCAACAATCTGCTTCATCCCTTCACATTGAAGTCTAACATAGTCTTTGAGCTTATCATCAACAAAAGTACAAGCAGATGTAATTTTTTCTTGAAGCTCGGCGTTGCATTGGGAGTATGTCTCCGAGTCACCGCAGATATCCTTAAGTTCTCCAAAGATATTCTTTAAGTCTTCACTTAAGGAACTGGTAGATGAACTGAGAGTAGACTCAATCGATGCAACCGATCACTGAGTGAATATAAGGCTTCTTTTAAATTCATAAACTTTTCATTAAATTCTTCTTTCAGTCTGTTTTCATGCTCACTTATCTCAGACTTGAATAATGATCTAAGCTGATCTAACTGTATATCAGAAAAGCTACCAGATGAAATGTAGAAGACTGAGCAGGAGCAACAGTAGGAGCAGGGGTAGAATCAGAAGCAGGAGCAGGAACAGACTCTGGAACAGACGAGCACTGAGGAGGCTCAGGTGATGAATGTCTCATAGAAGGTCTGGGGGCCTCAGCATCTATCTCTGTCCTCTGTAACATTCTTTCTCTCCCAATTGCCATTTTTCTTAACAAACCCCATTCGATGTATAGTGGCCAAAGAGTAAAAATCCGTATGCCTTAGTTCCTTTTTGGCTCACTATCACCAAAACAATCCCTTGGCTTTGAAATAATTTAGTTAAAACCATGCCATAGGGCAAACTTGATTTCTTTTTCCCGCCACAATCTGCAATGTACCATATTATCATCCGAGGTAGATTAATGGGCTTCCCAGAAACAACAGCATCCATAACAAAAATATCTCGCTCAGAAACATAGTCGAATCTGCCGGTCTTGGGAAACAAAATCCTGCTGCAATTGTGGAGTAGTCTTAATTCCAAAGGCAATTGACTAGCAAATACTTCTTCAAATCCTTCAAAATTTCTGTTCAATAGCCTAGTGAGGGCTGGAGATCTATCTTCTGGGGCAAAGGTGGATGGTCCAGACAAGGGTAATTTCAATAATCTAGATAGAATAGAGGATGTATGTTCAGACCAATGCCTCTAACCTTGCTCACCAAGCCATCATCTCCTCTGGTCAAATTCTTGTAAAACTCTTTAACTAGAGCAGGGTAGGTGGGACAGTCCAATGAACATATACTCTCAAATCCCATCTCAATTAGTTGTCTACCTATTATGAATCCTTCATTCTCAAACAATTCAAAATCAACCTTTCTTCCTGTGGTGACAATCCTACTAGCAAGATGATCTACCTGAAGGTAGGAGCTGGAGCAGGAGGATCACTAGCAGAAGGGTGGAGGATGAATCCGTAGACGGCTCGCGGACGGGTCGTCGAACGGTCCTCTTTCTCTTCAAACCGGCGCCACTCGAGCTAGCTCCACGGGTTTTGGGTGCCATTGATCTTGAAGGATTGGTTAATCAGAGGTTATTTGAGGTTTGGAGGGTTTTGGGAAAGCTTTGGAGAGGATTTGGAAAGATTTGGAACGAATGAAATGTCCGTGGGGTCGACTCGTGCCCTAAATAATCGACTGGGACCACGTCGAGTCGACTCGCGCAAAGTGTGGAGTCGGCTCCCGACTAGTCACAGAGCACGGACACGATCTCGAGTCGACTCGCTCAGAGGAGGGGTCGACTCCTGAGTTTCAGCAGAAACTCGAGTCGACTCCGATACTCTCGAGTCGGCTCCCAGACAATTTCAGAGAAAAAATAGATTAAGATTCAGAGAATCCGAATTGAGTCCGGAATTTGATCTTTGAGTATGATTAAAAATCATGGACTTTGAGAGATCAAATTGATATGAGTTCTAGATAAAATTTCCTTAAGATTTTGAGAATTTGAAAGAACTCTAGATATATTTCCTTAGAGGTTTCAAAATTTATTCAAAAGGATTACAAATTCCTAACTCTCCTCTAAGATAACAAAATCTTTCTTCATTTAAAGGTTTAGTGAATATGTCAGCTAATTGTTCTTCAGTGTTTACATAATCTAAACAAATTTCATCATTAGCTACATGTTCCCTTATAAAATGATATCTAATTTCTATGTGTTTTGTTCTTGAGTGTTGAATCGGATTTTTAGTTAAGTTGATTGCGCTAGTGTTATCACATCTTATGGGTTTTATTAAGTGTGATACCATAGTCTTCAAGTTGTCGCTTAATCCATAGGATTTGCGCACAGCAACTTCCAGCTGCTACATATTCAGCTTCAGTAGTTGATAATGCAACTGAATTTTGCTTTTTGCTAAACCATGTGATTAAGTTACTACCTAAGAATTGGCATGCACCACTTGTGCTTTTTCTATCTAATTTACATCCAGCATAATCAGAATCTGAATATGCAATTAGGTTTAATGTAGAGTCTCTAGAATACCATAAACCTACATTTTTAGTTCCATTTAGATATCTTAAAATTCTTTTAACAGCTATTAAATGTGATTCTTTAGGTTCAGATTGAAATCTAGCACATAAACATACTGAAAACATAATATCTGGTCTACTTGCTGTTAAATAAAGAAGGGATCCGATATACCTCGATAATACTTTTGATCAACCTTTTTACCTTCTTCATCTTTGTCCAGCTTGCATGAAGGACTCATTGGAGTTCCGAGGGGTTTCATTGTTTCCATACCAAACTTTTTGAGTAGTTCTCTTGTGTATTTGGTTTGGTTGATAAAGATTCCCTCTTGCATTGTTTGATCTGGAGTCCAAGGAAGAAGTTGAGTTCTCCCATCATGCTCATCTCGAATTCTCCCTGCATTAACTTTGCAAATTCTTGACAAAGAGAATCGTTAGTAGCACCAAAAATAATGTCATCTACGTATATTTGTACTACAAGTAAATCTTTACTTTTTCTTTTCAAAAACAAAGTTTTATCAACATTTCCTCTTGTAAAATCATTTTCTATTAAGAATTTACTTAACCTATCATACCAAGCTCTAGGTGCTTGTTTCAAACCATATAAAGCTTTGTGCAATTTAAAAACGTGATTTGAAAACTCGTGATCTTCAAAACCTGGTGGTTGTTCTACATAAACTTCTTCATTAATAAATCCATTTAAAAATGCGCTTTTTACATCCATTTGAAATAAGTTAAAATTCATATGACATGCAAATGCAAGTAATAGCCTAATGGCTTCTAATCTAGCTACAGGTGCAAAGGTTTCATCAAAATCAATACCTTCCTCTTGATTATATCCTTTAGCAACCAATCTAGCTTTGTTTCTAATTACAATGCCATTTTCATCTAGTTTATTTCTATAATCCATTTTGATCCTATTACTGAATGATTTTTAGGTCTTTCAACTAAAGTCCAAACATTATTTCTAGTAAATTGATTTAGTTCTTCTTGCATTGCTAACATCCAATTATTATCTTTTTCAGCTTCTTCTATAGTTTTAGGTTCAATTTGTGATACAAATGCAAGATGATTACTAATATTTCTCATATATGATCTAGTTCTTATTCCTTGAGATGGATCGCCTATAATCAATTCCTTAGGATGACTATGAGCATATCTCCAGTCTCTTGGAAGATCTATATCATTATGATCAATATTGACATCATCGTCCTTATGTGAATCATCATCTTTAGCTTCTTGCTCATGATCAGAAGATACTTCAATATTAAGTTTTTCAAGATCTTTTTCAATTATGTTTGTATCTTCCTCATCATCAATCTTTTCAGATCCAGTTGCTAAAGATTCATCAAAAACTACATGTATGGATTCTTCAACTACTAAGGTTTTCTTGTTAAAGATTCTATATGCCTTACTAGTTGTTGAATAACCTAGAAAAATTCCTTCATCAGATTTAGCATCAAATTTTCCTAAGTTGTTTTTACCATTATTATGAATGAAACATTTACATCCAAATGCATGAAAGTATTTTATATTTGGTTTTCTTTCATTCCATAATTCATAAGGTGTTTTCTTTAATATTGGTCTTATTAAAGCTCTATTTAAGATGTAACATGCTGTGTTAATTGCTTCCGCCCAAAAATACTTTGGTAAGTTGCTTTCGCATAGCATGGTACGGGCCATGTCTTCTAGAGTCCTATTTTTCCTTTCAACTACACCATTTTGCTGTGGAGTCCTAGGGGCTGAAAAATTATGATTAATTCCATTTTCAGTGCAAAATTTTCAAATAAGTGATTTTCAAATTCTGTTCCATGATCACTTCTTAGAGATACTATAGTAGTGTTTTTCTCATTTGTGACTTTCTTGAAGAATTTCAGGAATATCGAGAAAGTCTCATCTTTGTGAGCTAAAAACATTACCCAAGTATATCTAGAATAATCATCTACAATCACTAGACCATATTTCTTTCCTCCTAGACTTGTGGTTCTAGTTGGTCCGAAAAGATCCATGTGAAGTAGCTCTAAAGCCCTAGAAGTTGAAACAATGTTTTTAGATTTAAAAGAACTTCTAGTTTGTTTTCCAAATTGACATGCATCACATATTTTATTATTTTCAAAATCTAGTTTAGGTAATCCTTTAACTAAATCCATTTTAATTAGTTTTGAAATAAGGTGTGCTTGCATGACCTAATCTACGATGCCACAACCAACTAATTTCATTTATGTTAGCATTGTCAGCAATTAAGCAATGATCACTCAAAGATAATTTTTCTAGATCAACTAAGTAAACATTGCCATGTCTATAACCAGTAAATACAATGCTATCATCAATAGAATTAGTTACAGTGCATACAGAAGATTTAAATGAAACATTAAAGTTTTTATCACATAATTGACTTATACTTATTAGATTATGCTTCAAACCATTAACATAAAGTACATTATCAATAACTATAGATGGAGTTATGCGAACTTTACCAAGGCCCATAATTTGACCTTTACCGTTGTCGCCAAACGTCACAACTCCACCTTTCTTTTCCTCTAGGGTGATGAATTCATCTTTGTCACCCGTCATATGTCTTGAGCAGCCACTATCAAGGTACCACTTTTTCTTTGATCTTTTGGCTACAAGACATTCCTG
>UESW01004966.1:434349-499053 GCA_900491605.1 Calamus simplicifolius | reverse complement strand
TTTCTCAACAGACTATAAATGGACCGTAGACATTAGCATTTCATTCAATCCAATCCAATTCGTTTTCTTTCCTCTCTTAGGCATTTGCATACTCTCCTTAGGGAAGTATAGCAATAGTGCATTGAAAAGAGAGTTGCATTCTTGGTTCGATTATTTGGTGAATTGTAGTGCTGCTTTCATCAAAAGGAGACTGTTGTATCCTGGGAGACAATCGTCATACTGACCGTGAGCACCATTGCGGGACGAAATTGTCTTAAGGACATAGAGTGTAACTCTAGACTCAGTCTTATCAATTAGGTAGCCACAATCTGTGCTACTAATCTTAAGACAATTTCGTCCCGCATCATAGAAGTGCTACTACAGATGGCTACAATGATACATCCGTTCAAGCCGAGAAGCCGGAGAAGTTTACCGGCACTGACTTCAAGAGGTGGCAACAGAAGATGCTGTTCTACCTCACAACTCTGAATCTAGTCAGAGTATTGAATGAAGATCCGCCTGTCCTGAAGGAAGGGGAGACCGACAAGCAAGTCATTGCTGCGGTAGAGGCATGGAAGCATTCAGACTTCCTTTGCAAGAACTAAATCCTTAATGGTCTGGACAATACCCTGTACAATGTGTACAGTAGTATTGCTACTGCCAGGAGTTATGGGCATCCCTGGAAAAAGTATAAGATAGATGATGCTGGACATAAGAAGTTTGTGGTTGGAAGGTTTTTAGACTACAAGATGGTCAACCACAAAACTATTATGGAGCAAGTCCAAGAGCTCCAGATCATCCTGTATGAGATATATGCAGAGAGAATGTCTCTCAGTGAGTCCTTCCAGGTAGCTATCATAAAGAAGCTATTGCCATTATGGAAAGACTTCAAGAACTACCTAAAGCATAAGCAGAAGGAAATGGAACTTAAAGATCTAATTGTCTACCTGAGGATCGAGGAAGACAATAAGAGCTAAGACAAAAAGATAGGAGGATAACCTGTGAGCCAAAGGCCAACCTCATAGAAGGAAGAAAGAAATGCAAGTTTTCAGGCGAAGGCTTTAAATAGAAGAAGAGCAATCCAAAGAAATATAAGTTCAAGGAAAAGTGCTTTGTCTATGGAAAGCAAGGACACAAATCCAAGGACTGATGTATCAAGGATAAAGAAAAGAAAGAGGTCAACATTACTAAAATCCTATCCCAAGAAGTATCTGAGATGATGTTGTCAACTATTGTGTTTGAAGCAAACATGGTTGACAAAGCTAATGAGTGGTACATCGACACTGGAGCTACTAGACATGTCTGCTCTGATAAGAGTATGTTCTCATCATATACTCCTATCAATGTAGAAATTTAGTCATGGGCAACTCCGCTACATCCAAGATAGAAAGACTTGGCCGCATTATTTTGAAGATGACATCTGGCAAGGAGCTTCTACTTAACGATGTGCTATATGTCCCTAACATCCGAAAGAATCTTATATCAGGCTCACTTCTAAGCAAACATGGCTTTAGGATGGTTTTTGAGTCTGACAAATTTATACTCACTAAAGGGAGGATATTTATTGGAAGGAGTTACTTGAATAATGGATTTTCAAGGTTAATGTAATGATTGTACACAGAAACCTTGAAATGAATAAAGCTTCTGCTTATATGGTTGACTCTTCTTGTTTATGGCATGATAGATTAGGAAATGTGAATTTTAATTCATTACAAAAATTAATGAAATTAGAATTATTACCTAATCATAAAATTGATCCACATTACAAGTGCGAAGTGTATATTGAAGCTAAGTTAGTAAAAGCACAATTTTCATTGGTAAAAGAAACACTAAACCTCTTGACTTAATTTATAGTAATCTATGTGACTTAAAGACAGTTCAAACTCGAGAAGGTAAAAAGTATTTTATAACATTTATTGATGATTCAATAAGATACTGCTATGTGTATCTACTAAAGTCTAAAGATGAGGCTTTAGAAATGTTTAAATGTTATAAGAATGAAGTTAAAAATCAACTTGGTAAAAAGATTAAGGCCATAAAGAGTGATAGAGATAGAGAATATGATGCACCTTTTGATAAATTCTGTCAAGAGCATGGCATTATTCATCAAACTATGGCTCCTTATTCGCCTCAATCTAATAGAATTGTAGAATGCAAAAATCACACATTAAAAGAAATGATGAATGCTATGTTGATAAATTCTGGTATACCATAGAATTTATGGGGAGAAGCAATTCTCTTAACAAATCATATTCTTAAAGATACCTCTAAGAAGAAGGATATTACTCCATATGAGTTATGAAAAGGAAAGAAGCCTTCTTACAATTACTTAAGAGTGTGAGAGTGTCTAGCTAAAGTAGCTATTCCGAACCACAAAAGGTCAAAATAGGACCTAAAATGGTTGATTATATTTTATCGGTTATGCATAAAATAGTAGTGCATATCACTTTCTTGTATATAAATCAGATATATCTGATATACAAAAAAAATATAATCATGGAATCAAGGAATGCATCATTCTTTGAAAATATATTTTCAAGCAAAGAAATTGAAAATAAGTTCAAATAAAAGAACTTATGGTAATACTGTTAGTAGTAGTCATCAGGAAAATATCCTGAAGATGAACCCAGACGCAGTAAGAGACCAAAAGTTACAAAGTCCTTTGGTCTTGATTATGTAACTTATATGTTACAAGATGAACCTCGGACATTCAAAGAGGCAATGTCTAATCTATAAGCACCATTTTGGAAAGAAGCTATTAATAATGAAATCAAGTCCATCATGCACAATCATACATGAGAGTTGGTAGACTTACCATCTGGTATGAAACCTCTAGCGTGCAAGTAGATTTTTAAGAAAAAGCTAAAAGCTGATGGATCAATTGACAAGTATAAAGCCGATTAGTGGCTAAAGGCTTTAAACAAAAACAAGGTATAGACTTCTTTAATATCTATTCACCAGTAAGTAGAATAACATCTATAAGAATATTAATCGCTTTTGCAGCCATTAATAATCTTGAAATTCATCAAATGGATGTTAAAACTACTTTTTTAATGGTGAATTAGAAAAAGAAATATACATGAAACAGCCTGAGGGATTTATTATTCCTGGATAAGAAAAGAAGATGTGTAGACTTATAAAATCCTTATACATATTAAAATAAACACCTAAGCAATGGCATATAAAATTTGATAATGTCATATTATCAAATTGATTCAAAATAAATGAATGTGACAAATGTATATATGTCAAAATCTTGCCTGAAGGGTATGTAATAATTTGCTTATATGTAGATGACTCGTTAATCATTGGTAGTAATACTGAAATGATTAAACAGACAAAGAAAATGTTGATCAAACATTTTGACATAAAAATATGGGTGTTGCAGATGTTATACTATGGATTCGAATAACTAGAACATTTGAAGAAATAATATTATCTTAATCTCATTATATTGAGAAAATATTAAATAAGTTTAAAAAGTATGATACTAGCCCGGTGAAAATACATGTAGATGTTAATCTACATTTGGCTAAGTATACTGGAGAACCCATATCTCAGTTGGAAATTTACGTATAATTGACAGTTTAATCTATGTCATGAATTGCACTCATCCTGACATAGCATATGCTGTCAATAAGTTAAGTAGATCCACTAGTAATCCAGGTCCAAGTCATTGGACAGCTCTAATAAGGGTATTAAGATATCTACGATATACCTAAGTTATGGATTACATTATTCGAGATATCTAGCTGTACTAGAAGAATACAGTGATACAAATTGGATATCTAACACAGAAGATACAAAGTCCACTTGTAGATATGTATTCACCTTAAGAGAAGGTGCTATGTCATAAAAATTCTAAGCAAACATGTATAGCTCAATCCACCATGGAATATGAGTTTATTGCTTTAGAAAAGGCTGCCGAAGAAGCAGAATGGCTTCAAAACCTTTTAGAATATATTTCATGTTGGCCAAAGCCTGTGTCTACAATATGCATACATTGTGATAGTCAATTGACAATTTGCAGAGTATGAAATAAGATGTATAATGGTAAGTCTAGACATATATGTCGCAGACATAATACCATTAAGTAGTTACTTGAAATTAGTGTAATTTTTATTAACTATATTCAGTCAAAGAAAACCTAGTAGATCCATTAACAAAGGGGTTATCAAGAGATCAAATAAATTGTTTATCAAGGGGAATGTGTTTAAAGCCTATAACAGAAAAATCTTTATAGTGGATAACCAACCTAGCTGACTGGAGATTCCAAGATCTAGGCTCAAAAGGGACAACTATATTATGAAAAGACTTACATAGCACTAAGGATGTCCAATCCTACTCATTCCTATGATAGTTGTGTGGGGAGAAATAACCTCCAAGGCATGCATATTTTAAAATATGATAACAATTATCAATGCGGAAACTTAAAGATTACATATTAATCTATCTAACATGCATCAAGATCATATCTTTGCCTTATACTATAGGATCGTTTGATCTAAATTATGCATATAAATAAAATCATCAAGATCACATCTTGATCTTCAAGATAAGAAGTCATACTATCTATCCTGAAGCCTGCCTTAAGATCTAGGGATCATATCACTTACCTTAAGAATAATTGGTAAATCCTTTGTGCTCTGCAGTCGTTCAATCGTCCGGCCTCTAGTATCATCCATGCGAAGTCCCCGAATGATCAGATTTTTGAGAGTGCTAGCTCGTAGAAAAATAACTTTGCTGATCTTGAATCCTCCCACTTAAATCTTCCTCCAAGATCCACCAAACTTTTACTAACACCAGAATCACACCATGATTTTCTGTTCTAACTCTTTAGAATTTCAATCCATAACATTTCGTGTGTTGTTTATCTGGTGAAGAATGTCCTCTGATTTATAGGCTCAATTTAGTCTTTAGCCTATTAAATTCTAACACTTAGAATTCTATCATTTGGTGAAAACCAAAGAGATGTAACATTTGGTTAATTCCGACGTTTAGTAAAAACCTGTGAATTCTAACACTTAGAATTCCAACGTTTTGTTAATTCCAATACGTTCGGTGAAAACCAAAGAGATATGAATTCTAACACTTAGAATTCCATCGTTGCTCAATTCAAAGAGGTACAATAATTCCATATAAATTCTAACACCTAGAATTCCAACGAAAACGGTTTAGAGAAGATTAAGGTTATACATTAAATTCTGCATGAGAATTTAATCTCTCATCATGTGAGATCCTTATGTGAGAATTTTTTTTTCACACATGGGGTTTGTGTTTGGGTTTTGGTTTAAGCTGATTTGAATTTATTGGATTGAACCTACATAGATCATGGTCCTAGCTTAAATCAAATTTGGCTAGTGCTGGATCTATTTAAATTCAAATCAAGTCTAATTTCAAATCAATATTTGAAATTGATTAGTCCTTCTAATAGACTTAAACCTAATTGAATCTTATTCACTTGTACTTAACCCAATTGAGATAATTCAATCGATCAAATTGATTAATTAAATTATATACGATTCTCAATCGTTGATCAGCAAATAGATCATTCTAGGAAACTTCTATGCGTGTGACTCTCTAGGTTCGAACCTAAGCTGGTAGCATAGGAACAACTTTCTATACTAATCGATGTACCCATCTAGCAATGGAACCCGACGTCCGGATAGATCGAAGAGTTGCTGAGCAAACTCCAAGAACCCTAAGAAATAGTTACCATATAATTCATCCTTTTGACCACAAATGCTAAGGATGGCTTAAGAGCATGTCAACTCTAAACAATAAATTCATAAAGTATTTCAACTTTAATGATCATGTGACCTTCACATGAAAGTGCCTTGGCCAAGGTCTTGCTAAATTAAAACACAAGCATTTCTCCTTTTAACAGGATAGGTTAAATTCTATCTTGATCCATAACTGACTACTACAAGTACTTGACTGCACCCAGTAACCTTTCATAGCTGGATTAAAAATCCAGGTGATCCGGCACCTAAGTACAATGAGTTGCTTGCAAGTCACTGGTTGTGATCTAGATTGATTTGAGACTCCTGACTGGTCATCGAAAAAACTCTAGTTTCAGCCCTTGGAACACTAGGGATCATCCCCTGTTGATTGGCACTAGATTTCAACTAACTAATTGGAGCTGGGGCATTGCAATCTCCTCTCCTGACTGACTGCCCTCTAGGTGCAGCTGGTCCCTAAGGATGATCATTGTTCTGCACTCTCCTGAGGCAATCCTCTTCAAATGATCCAGCTGACCATAAATATAGCATCCCCTATTACCTCTTGCATTCCCTAGAGTGCATCCTTCCACAGATACTACACTGAGGTGCAGCTCTCCCACTACCAAGGAGCAGCTCTGATCCCTTATCTCTCCTGCCACTCTACTACTAGCAACCTGAGCCATCCCTTCATATACTAGTTTCCTTTGGACTGGGCTGGACACTGACATGGATGTTGATCCTCTATCCACATCTACAGGAGCTCTATAACTGAAACTAAACTGTCCTATCCTCTAAGGTTTCTTGGACTACTGAGTTCCTCTTGCACCTGAAGGAAAACTAGGTGCACTCCTTTTTGTCCTCTCCTGCCTCCTACTGAGTAATTCCTTTTCTATCTCCTCTACCTTGAGAGCCCCTCCACCAACTCAGAATAGTTGCCATAACACTGCATATTGGTCTTAGACTTGATCTGAAGATTCAACCCATCCTGAAACAGTCTGCATTTCTCCCTCTTATCCACTATTAAGGCTTCAGCAAAATGAGACAACTTAATGAAGGTGGCCTCATACTCATCCACAGGCATCTTCCCCTAAGTTAAATTAAGGAATTCCCTCCTCTTCTATCTCTATACACACCTTTGAGTAACATTGCTAATAGAACTACTCCTTGAAATCCTCCCAGGTCACTTTCCTTCCATGTGGCTGCCTGTTACCGATAGACTTCTACCAATTTTGGGCCCTATCTTCTAACAAAAAAGGTGGCTATACTTAATTTTTGCTCCTCAAAGCTCTTCATCACATCAAAAACTCTCTTATTCTCTGAAGCTAAGCATCAACCTGAATAGGATCAGTGGTGCCCTAGAACTCTAGAGCCCCCAACTTTCTAGCTATTTCCACATTCCTTTCTGCCTCAAAATTTCTAGACTGAAGATTGGAACTAGAAGTCACTGCTGCTGCCACCACCTAAGTAATCATCCCTACCAAGTTTAACACACTCGGCCCCTGAGCTTGTGCCTGGGATGGGTCCACTGGAACCAGAGTAGCTTAATGGAATGAGAGTCATGCATATGCTCTTGAGATACCTTCACCTCTACACCATCACATGGTGGATCGCTAGAAAATGCCCTACTAGGTTGGCCTTCCCTACTTAACTTTTTGGGTCTACCCCGATCTCTGCCTCTACCTCTCCTTGAGACCCTTCTTGTCCGAGTATAAACCATACTACAAAACATAATTCATTTGATCAGATTCATCATTCAAAACTATACTCAACTATGCTAGATTCATGCTTATACCCCTAAGACCTAATAACCTAGGCTCTGATACTAAAACTTATTGAGACCCCTCTCCAACACATGCTCACTTATAGTAGTTAGGTAGAGTTCTGTTAGTCTTTATGTTACGTACCATAAAGTCCAAGTGAACTTTATCTAATTGCTACAAGTTACATGCACAAAAGCTCAACCTTTTTATAAACATTGACATGCTCAATTAATTTATACAATTCACAAGACAACATCATAATTTGATTTAACCCTGCTTAGATACAAACATGATCCCCACACTTATTTTAAAAGACTATGGGCAATTTAAACTTCATTCACAATCCTATTGTAAAAATCATACTCACAATCATTCTATAATGAAGTCACCTTTCATTTCCATTCCAAGTTTAAAATATATCACAGTGTTATAATTTCACACATACATACATAACTATTTCAAACACTACCCTTAATATACAAATCATACAACATAGTCCCATTATACTAAAAGATTTCTCCAAAAGCTAGCAACCCCAATGAAACTATAAAACTAAGGCCAACCTACTAAGATGTTGGATGCTCAATACTCAACCTTCTAGCCTGCAATTAGCTATCATTGATCTGAAATACAAAATTTCAACGATAGAGGAGAGAGGCCTAAGTTCCAGTGACTGGATAAGCAAGCATCTAACAACAAAAAAATTGAGAGCAGCATCATAAACCAATAAATATACTGATACAATGTAACACTGATAAATAAAAATATACCTTTTGATATGATGAGAAAAAACTTATAATTTAGCTTATGCTTCCAATAACATCAACTCAATTGAAATACTATATCAACCATTTTTCGACTAGAAAATACACGTTGCCATGTAAAACATGTATATGCTTTTCTAAAATATGTATATGCATTTCTGTCCCTCACCAGGACCTTCTTTTCTTTTCATTTCTTTCTTTTCCCCCACTAAGTTATACTTTGCCCATAGGCCTTTTTAAAACATGATGCAATCTTTCCAAAATCTCATAATGCAGAGCTATGTGTGCTACCTTTAAGGCACATATCTTCAGTCACCCTCTTGTAGGTGTACTCTTAGTACGTGAGTATACTGAGCGCGAGAATCCCGCCACCACATGACATCCCTCACATATGTGGTTCACCCCAAGTGTAAGCTTGCCCCTTTTTTCTGGCCTCTTGGTCGCCCCTCTCATGGGCTAATCTCTGTGCCCCTTCGAGTTATATAATAACTTAACTCTTTACTGAGCTATGATTCTTTGTCCCACTGGGCTACTTGCAATCTGTCCCATTGGACTGATCTAGCGTGTACTCCTCTTGGCCTCAGAATCATGGTACGATCGAATTGCAAGGAGGTACCGATTGTAAGTAGTGTGTAATACTCATGTTACGGCAAGTCTATAGGGTGATTAGTCCTATGGGTGGCCAGATGCTCTTTTTGATGCATGATATGGAATACCCAAAATGAGCTATACTTTCTTTGAAACATTGCTATGCATATATGCCTATACATCTCTTTGAAATATATATCCAAAAGGCAAGTCTATGCTTAGAACATATGTTTTGCCAAAAAACATTACTTTTCATAAATCTCTATGCTTTGCTTCGAAACATGCTTTCAACTTATGCTTTATCTTGAAACATTCTTTTCATGAAATCTATGCTATGCTTTGGAAAACAAACTTTACTAATAACACATACTTTGCTTTTAGAAACAACTTTACTATGAACACATGCTTTAAACAAACATCATGAAACTTGGTTCTTATTTTTCGTACTTGGACAATTCAAAATACTTATCATACCATAAGTCTATAACAAAGTTTCAACATAGTTTCACATTATAGCTTTTAAAGCTAGATGAGGAATCCACTCACTTTAGCTGTTAGCACACTTTACTAGCTGTTATCTCTCTTGTACTGACTCCCTAAAATAAATCTCTTGACCTATATCACAACATGTGCATTATAAGGGTCACATACACTTAGGGTTTTTAGGAAACTATGCATGCATTGCTCCATGTCTTAACATCCTAGCATAATATTCTTCAATCCCTCATATACAAAAAGATTCACAACATACACATGCTATCACCTCATTTAACTCCTAAGCACAAGATTCTAGCACTATTCTTAAGCTTAGAAAAATTAGATCTTACCTTAGAAAAGATATGAAAGAACCCTTAGCTTCTTTTTCTTCCAAGCTTGCTCAACAGAGATTTCTTCCTCTTTCTCTTTTTTCTGCCTTTCTTCTTCTTCTCTTCTTCTCTTTCTTCTTTCTCTCCTTGGCTTCTTCTGTTTTCTTCTTTCTCCACCATTTGGATAAGGATGAGAAGGATGGTTAGTAGGTTTTTAATGCTTTAAGGAAATTTTTATTCTACCCCTCTCAAAGTCCAAGTGGCACTCTCTCCACCTTGATAATTTGCCCTTATACATTTCTAATTTACCCTTGGTCAAACCTCTAAATTACTTTTGGAACCTTTTTCTTTTATACCCTTGATAAACTTTCAAATGACTTTCAAAAACCTTTTCTTTTATACGCTTAGCAAACTTCTAAATAACTCTCGGCACTCCTTCCTTTATGCCTTTGGCTAATTTTTTAAATACCTTTGGCCAAATTTCAACTTTGCTCTTCCACTCACATAATTTTTATTTTATATTACTTAGTGCTAGACACATGTCCCTCCATCAAATATTTTTTTATTTTATATTGCTTACATGTGGGATACCTCATTTTTACCCATCGCTTATTTCATTTTTTATTCGGTTTTTATTAAGACTTCATTAGGGTTTCATCAAGATTTGCTAAAAAAATTAAATTTTAAACTCCACCTTCTTCATTCTAATTACCCATATTAGAAAGGTAAACTAATAATAAATGCACCACAAAATAATATAAGACTTTTAAGTTCGGGATATTATACTTGTATTAAAATATTATTGAACTTTTGAATGACATGTACTTATTATCCTTTCTTATTTATTGTGTTAGTGGACGCCTTGCATGTTTGGCATGCGGCGGGTTGTCATATTACATCTGGGTCACAACCATTGGTTCCGGGCGTGACAGATGCAAACCATGGAAGTTGAACGATTGTTCGGCGATAAGTGGAGCTAAGCAGTGCAAGCTAGCCAATATTCAAATGAACAATAGTAAGATTTAAATTAAATCCACACTATAATAAAATTCAGCATTTATACATATATTGAATGCATGCAGATATTAGGCACTCATCAATTTCATGAATCTTCTTCAGCCACGTCAGATGAAGAATGCAGTTGCTGTTTATGCCGTTATCTAACATAACATTTTGTCAAGTGCAAACAAAAATATTTTGAGATTAGCGGTAATGCGGTCATATGTATAGGTTTATATCTTTTAATCTATTTATCTTTTTCAACAAAGAAAGCAAATTTTTATACTAATTTATCATGAACCTGTTTAAGTGTTAAACACTTAAACATCGTTTTGGCCACCAAAAAATATAAAAAATAAAAATATTAAGCACAACTCAAGATTCTATTAAACAATTCTTAGCGAACCATTTTTAAACTCGATTTGCTTATTAGTTTCACAGGTCACGGGTCCATGTGCCTGGCGGATCCTGAACTTTGATATGGTCTGATGATAAACCGGAGAAGCCCTCGGGGAAGGGGAAAAAAAATTAAAACAAGAACACAAGAGAGTAAAGAACAAGTCGCTGTACGAGATGTGGGACCGCAGTACCCCACAGAAGGACTTGGCTGCCATTAATATGGAAAATTTCTATTTGCACCGCCACATTTTACCACTTATAAATAAAGGACCAAAATACCCCTATTGTTTACTCTCTCCACCCTTCAACAAAAACATGTTTCCCCCTTCCACCGCACACCCACACGGCTCCCCCTCTTCCCTCCCCCCCCTTCAAACGAACGGAAAAAATTAATTGCTCAATCAATCCATTGATTCGTTATTTGAAGATATTTTAACCCTCAAGTGAGCAATGGACAAGCAAGTAGCGCTACGGATAAAAAATTCATTTTTTTTACTTGAATCGAATTTTTTTTTAAGGTCCGCGTCTTGTTCGGTCACACAGAGCCAAACAGAGGCCTTCTGTTCGGCCCTGGTTGGCCGAACAACGAGCTTCTGTTCGATCAGATGTGGCCGAACAGAAGCCTTCTGTTCCGCCCTGTGTTGGCCGAACAGAAGGCTTATGTTCGGCCAGGAGGGCTGAACATGGGCCCTCTGTCCAGCCCATTCCGACCGAACAAAGGCTTCTATTCGGCCACATAGGGCCGAACATGTGGATAGGGTTTAGGGTTTAGTCATAGGGTTTAAATTGATAATTTTTGACCGTGTAGGGCGATGCTTCAACCGAAAGCAGCATGATTGGCTCTGAATGTGTGATGGATTACACAAATGAATTTACAACTTACGAGGTCTGATAATTTTGATTGCAATTGTTTTATTTGTACCCCTGGCGATGCGTAAAATTTGTTTACTACATAAAATATTTTATTGTGTAGATATTCAAGAGCAGAGAAGACTTGTGTAATTGGTGTCGGGAAGTTGGTAGGAGGAATGGATTTGTTATTGTTATTAAAACTTCTGATTCGGGTACTGATAGCAAGAAACCAAAAATTGTACTTACTTGCGAGAGGAGTGGTTCTTGCAAAAGTAAAAGCATAAAGGAAAAGGGATCAAAGACTAGAGCCAGTGGCACTAAGAAGTGTGATGTCCTTTTGCATTAAGAGAAAGAAATTGGACACTGCAGATGATTGGATATTAATGGTCATTTGTGGATTGCACAATCATCCAGCTGTGAAGCATCTCGAGGGGCACTCATATGCTGGATGATTATCGAAGCAGGAGACTTCGTTGTTAGTGGATATGTCGAAGACTTTGGTTCGGCCCAAGGCCATATTGTCCACATTGAAGCAAAGGGATGCCCTCAATGTTACGTGCATGAAGACGATCTACAATGCACGACAGAGGTGTAAGGTTGTAGAGAAAGCTGGGAGATCTCAGATGCAACATCTACTGGGTAAATTATCCGAGTATAAGTACATTGAGTGGCATAGGAATTGTATTGAGTCTGATGTTGTGCGTGACTTGTTTTGGGCTCACCCTGGCAGCATAGATTTGTTACGTGCATTTCCTCTGTTTTGATAATGGATTGCACTTACAAGACGAATAGATATCGTCTTCCTCTCTTAGAGATTGTGGGGGTGACATTAACTAACCTCATATTTTTATTGCTTTTACATACATGGACTCTGAGTCGGAAGATAACTATACATTGCCATTAGAGAGATTACGCAGCGTCATGGATGATGATGTTCTGCTTAGGTGATAGTCACAGATCGAGAATTGGCTCTATTGAATGCAATTCAGAAGGTATTTTCTATGAAACACATTTGTTATGTAGATGGCATATTAGTAGGAATGTTTTGGTCCAGTGCAAAAAATTATTTGAAACGAAGGAGAAATGGGATAAGTTTATAATGAGTTGGAATATACTAGTGTTGTCAACCATAGAAGACGAGTATAACATTGCTGGAGTGCACTCCAGAGAAAGTTTAGTACCTATCCAGATGCTTTACGGTATGTGTCAGATACTTGGCTGAGCAAGTTCAAGGAAAGATTTGTCGCAGCGTGGACGGATGCACATAGGCACTACGGAAATGTGACAACTAATAGGTATCACAAGAAATTGATTAAGTTTATAAATTTATAATTTAATTATGTATTTTATTATCTAACTTTTATTTAATTATAATTACTTTACTAGGGCTGAAAGTGCACATGCAAGGCTTAAAAGATAGCTTGGATCAAGCCAAGGAACTTTCGAGTCATCTTGGACAAAAATTCATAGTTTGATTGAGCTAGCACAGTGACATCAAAGCCTCATTTGAAAAGAGTTTGACAGTCGTGCAACATAGTGATATATCTATGACAGCATTAAATCATATCCTCGCCCAAGCGAAACGAACCAATTCAGTTGGGATTGATGAATCAGTTTGTGGATGTGCTATTCGACACACACATGGATTACCATGCACTCATGAGATTGTACGGTATAGAATGGAAGGTCGGCCTATTCCCCTCACTGCATAGATCCTCATTGGAGAAAACTTGATATGGTGCCTGCTTCAAATTTGCAAATTATGATGTTGAGCTGTGAACTAGAGTTGGATATAATTGCTAAGAAATTCAAGCAGTTAGATGGGGCTTCTAAATTACAGATATTAAGGAAATTGAGAGAGATTGCAAGCCCAGATAGTACTTCTCTTGAAGAACCTGAAAAAGGATGACCGGTTCACGTGGCCATACTTCATTGAAGGTTGATATGTCTACTCGTCGTGATCCTTCTGCCTTTGAGTTGGTTCTTTCTGGACAAGATAGTTACTCACCTGGTACGGGCACCCCACTGACGCAAGTGCAAAAGAGGTAGCCGAGAAAAAAGGTAAGAAGCATGGAGTATCGTGCTGGTGTGTATCGGGGCGTGCCAATGTGTGCACGGCCCATGTTGTTTATTATTAGCATGCAATAGTTTGTAATATCATTCGATATGGTTTGCAGGTTTTTCGTCCTCGAACCCGTTTTTATAATTAAGCCAACAATCTACATTGATCAAATTCCAGATGGGTTAAGGCCATTCATCCAACATATCAAGGACGTAAAAGCTGATGGCAACTGATTCAGAGCAATCGTGACTTGCTTGGATTTGGAGAGGAGGATTGGCTCCGTGTTAGGAAAGATTTATTACACGAGTTGCAAAGTCATTCAGAGCACTATCACGCTATATTTGTTGTCGAAGGGAGGTTTGACGAGATTGCTCAAGTATTATCATATTTTGAGAATTGTCCACCATCTGACCGATGGATGACGTTGCCGGATATGGGGCAGCACCTTATAGCATCATGTTATAACGTTGTCTTATACCACCTCTCCTTGCAATAATGTCTTACATTCCTACCTCTTCGGTGCCTCTTCCTCTTCTATCCTGCAAAGACATTGCAGTAGCATTCGAAAATGGCAATCATTTTGTGGAGGTATTAATTAAATGTCTCTTACTCATCCTTAAATGACTCATAAATTATTTTGTTTACAAATTTATTTATTTTGTAGGTGTCATCCCGTTCCCCCAATAGCGACCAACTGGCAAAGATATCATTTACCTTGTGCTTTCCGGATGGGCAACTTCATATGAATCTAGGATTCAATAGTTCAAACAAACGATCTCATCAGATGTAATTATTAGCGAGACTGTTGAGTTATAGAGTGCAATTTTTATCAATATAGAAAGTTGTATATACTGTTTGAAATTTCTATATAAAATGCATTATTTTATTAGTTGACTGAGCAATGTGTACAATTGTCAAGGAAATCTTCTCAGAAAGTATTTCAGGATGTGTGTCAGTCGGCCAGTGCCGGAGCATGCCGGCACGTGCCGATGCATGCTGGTCGGCCCGTGCCGGTGAGTGCCGGGGCGTGCTGGGGCGTGCCGGACCGTGACACATATTAATAGCATGTGATTGTTTACTAGTTTATAATTAACGAGACTGTTGAGTTGTATATTGAATATAGACTCTAGCACAAAAAAGGAAACTCAAACTTCTATTCAAAATTCAATGTATTTTACAAAAAGATGTGCTAAAAGCTAAAAAAATACATAAGGTACATCATCAATCCCCATGTTGTCGTCGTCGATGCTTGTACTGTTGTAGCGATGCATGACTAGGGCTAGGTACATCAGGCTTCACATGATGAAATATGCTGACCCTGCAACACCTGTGACATCTGAGAAATAACATCGTACAGGTCGATCCCCTGTGATGCAACCTCTTTCCGACCCATATGTAGAATACTGGTGCTAATGCTAATGACATCTGCAATATGTCGCCCTTGCACGTCAGCATCAACATCATCGGGACGTGATCGAAAATAGATACTAGATCGGCTCTCTGGGGGTGAACTTCCAGGTGCGTGATACGAGAATGCCAATCCATATATCCTGGCACGCAATCTGATGGTCGGGTCACTAGATGGCTCCTGCTCGCTCGGCTCAGTAGGTGATCCTCTCACCTCTCCCACATCTGATCATAGAAGACGTACCGGATGCGGTACGATGCTGCTGTTGATCCTTTGCTGGCTCGCTCAGGGGCTAGTGGCGCGCGAGGGATCGTCTGTATCCTACCGAACTATCGTATAACCCTTTCAGGATGATAGGGTTCTACGACATCCAGGCACTTCAGGCATCCACTAAAGAATGCAATATCTAGGAATGGACGATCCTCCGACGATGGGGATCCCAAACTACCTGCAACAAATAAATCCTACTCAGTTTGATAATATATGGCAAATCATAAAAATATACAAGTGCATGGTCTAAGGTACATACCTCATCAGCCCTCAAAACGTCCAAGGACTCGTGTAGAATCACTAAATGGTCCATCGTGGTACGTGGTGGACTGCCAGGAATCCATCGGTGCATGCGGGGCCTAGCATCAGTATAATCCAGGGCTGGAGGAGTGAAAAATGAAAAATGCTCATAAATCCATGCTGGAGCAACGTCATATATCCATTAATCTGCCGAACGGATGCCCTAGACGCAATCCCCAACTGCCGATATAAATGAGCCAAGGCACTAGCACCCCAGGCATATGTGCTCACCCAATCCAGATCTCGAAGTAGAGAAAGATAAGCTATAGGCACCCTCGTCCCGCTCTTATCAACAAAGAGTGTGCACCCTAACAAAAATAGCAAATACCCTCGCGCTGCACACTCTATCCTATGGTGGCTATCTCTATCAAATACAGCATGAAAATGACTCTTCAGCCACTCTAACCTCACAGACTGATCGCATACTGATAGCACCTCCTGACGCGCGTCTACCTGTGACACACCCAACAGCTCTACTATAGGTCCTCAGCATCCCGATCACTCATCCTATCACATGACAGTGACACTAGGCACCTATGACACTAATCCCTAATATGGCAGCAACGTCATCCAACGTGATCATCATCTCGCCAAAGGAAAGATGGAAGGTATTTGTCTCGGGCTGCCATCTCTTTACGAAGCTCAGATAAGAATCTTATCGGCGAACCGATAAGAGCAGTGCACTAGTTCAACCAGGCCCGATTGCTGAACTAATGCTCTAAACCTCCTATTCGATTGCCCCGATGCCCACCACTGCCACTCACCTACCTTGGCAGCATGGTTCATGCACTTCAATGAGGCTCGTTCCTGTAAAACATAAATGGATAAATGAATAAATTATATAATAGCATCGTAATAATGCATTAAAGAATACACTACAATAACAAACAAACAATACATGTTGCCTCTAGATGGAGGCTGCTATATGTGTCCTGAAACTACTAAGGACAGACTCATCATCTGGACCGCCTAGACAAGGCCCATCCGCTTCATCATCAACATCCATAGATGGGATGTCCTCGTCTACTGTCTCAGTTGGGGGCAATGGTGCAACAGGAACCTCTTGCTCAGCATGCCTGCCACGACGTCTCCTGACAGACGCTGTGGGTTAACTCGTGAGGGACCAGCATCCATATCTAATACATGCATTAATCAGTATTAACACATAAGATAAAATATAATAAATTAAAAGATATCCAAATTTATTCTCGAAATACTTAACTATACCAATTTATAATTAATTTAAATATTTTACTAAATATATATATTTTTAAACTACTTATATAAAAGTACTTTATAAAAAATTAAAATTTATATATAAAAAATTAAAATTTATTAAAAAAATTTCAAATCATTTGTTCGGCCACGAGGGCCGAATAGGGCCTCGACCTGGCTTGCGGAGGGGGCGGAGGGGACGACTCGACTTGGCTTGCTGGAGGGGGTGGAGGGGACGATAGGGAGGGAGATTTCGGTGCCGAGAGAGAAGAGCCTGGGATGAGGGCCGGGGCGATGGGTCACTGATGCCGGGGAAGGAGCAGTGCCGGGGAGTGCTGAGGGGTGCCGCGTTTGGGGGGGGGGGGGGGGGGGTGTGCAGGTAGGGGTAATTTAGAAATTTCAAATTTTAAGGGGGGGTGCGGAGAGTATTTTTGGGGGGTGAAGAGAGTAAAAAAAAAAGATTTAATTTGGGGCGGGGGTCCGGGGGGGGGGGGGGGGGGGGGGGGGGGGGGGGGTGCCCTGAGCAAATGGGGCGGTGCAAATAGAAATTCCCCATTAATATAATCGCATCCTCCTTGGCTGCCAAGAAATCTATTCAATAATCAATAGTCCATCCTTTCCTGACTCGAGTAGCAAAATCCAAGCGGGGGACGACGACAGCGATGAAGAAGAACATCGAGGTAGGCGGAGTCGGAGAGTTGGTGGAGATGTGCATTGAAGCGGCGACCGCCTCCAAGGAGACCGTGGAGAAATGGCGAAGGCAGCGGAGAACCCTCGAACGCCTTCCTGCCCAACTTGCCCACGCCCTCTTTCGTCGCCTCATCCACCGCCGCCTCCTTTACCCCTCCTTGCTAGAGTTCGTTCACCTCCTCCGCTTTATAAGAAATTTCGTGTCATCGAACCTCGATTCGTTCTCTGTCTGATTCGTGTGTAGTTCAAAAGTGAACCTAATATTCGGATTTAATGATAAACGTTATCATCGATCCCTTTTTCCCCATCGAAAAGGGTTACATCTTTGCCAGTTCCCATGGAATCTGGTGGTTATGTTAGGATTTTCCGGGACTTGATCATCCAAGTATTACTTGACTCCGAACGTAAACTCTATTGTTCTTTTCTTATAAATAAAAAAAATAAAAAAATCTATATTTATCAGGCTTTGGGTACGCGCTTAAATGGAGCTAGTGGATCTGAACCCAATGGAACTACCTTTCTCTTTCTTACTTTGATGGTTGATGGTGATTGTTTGAGGAATAAATTAGTTACTAGCTTTGACTCAGTTGTTTTTATAACAATAAATTAGAGAATAATTATGTTATGTTGCTCCAAACTCAATCTTTTATGTGTTTTGGGGTCTTCCTTTATCATTTATCCAGGTAAATACAAATATTGGTCCATTCAATACGTTTGTCCTGGGAATTTTGTCTCATGGCAAATAACAAGGACCAGTGCCATCTATTGCGAACATATATTTTATCATATGATCATCCTTATATTTATTTGAACATGTTGTAATTTTCATTTGCAGAGTTTTCCAGCACTCAGTGGAGGAAATTGACTTGAAAGGTGAGAGCTATGTGGATGCAGAGTGGATGGCATACTTGGGTGCATTTCGTTACCTGCGTAGTTTAAATGTTGCAGACTGCAGGGCCATCAACAATTCTGCTCTTTGGCTAGTCACAGGTATGACTTATTTGCATGTCTTTCCATATAAAAAGTTCTATATTAGATGCAATAAAATGTTTAAAATTCTGTTCCTGATCTGGGGATAGCTTTTGCTCCATTGCAAAATGTGTTCTGATGTTTGATGTGCAACCCACATAATTGTTATCCATCTTACTTCAATAATATTATGGTGATCTTTCATTCTTAAATAAACCTTCCATAAAGATGAACCAGTAGCCCAGCTGCTACTTCCTCATTCCCCCTAAAAGTTTGATAAGATACTCTATAGCTTTTGTATTTCTTGTTTAAAGATTTCTAATCACAAATTACTATGAAAAGAAGTATAGATAGTCTTTCTAATTATCAGCATGCAGGATGCAATGCTCAGAAAATGAAGGTATAAATAATACTAGTGGATCTCGCAATGCTGCTAAATAGATACTCTGATTTTATTGTTTGTGGGAGGTCAAGAAAGAATGTGGGAAAGCTTTTGCAATTAAGTGCTTGAGTACAAAAGCCAAACATGGGTGTGAAAAATGATGATTAGGTTTATGTTGGTTCCTGGAAACATGAAGTTGTGAACAACTAGTCACTTAGGCTTAGTCAACCTTGAAGAATATTCAGTTGATTGAATGATGGTTTAGAGGTAAATGTTACTTTTATCTTTATGAATGCTTAAACTTGATGGAAAAAGATTGTAATACCCCATCATTAGTGCTTATTACACGATCATTTTGTATATGTGAGCTGTGTATTATAATAATATTGATATGTGTGAATTGGATTATCATGGGACTGAATTTTTTGTATGGAAATTATATTATTAAGGATTTGAACTTAATGCCAAGCAAGAACCTATGTAGGAATAAAAAAAAGGTTAACTAAATTGCTATTGCTAGAAAATTAAAGCTGCATTGCGCTTTCTCTAATAAGCCACCACCTCATGCTTCTTTAAGCAATTGCCACCTCATGCTAATGACTCATTGTGTATATGCCTATTCTTATGCTTTTCAGAGAACTCATACTTGTGCAGCCATCTCATACTTATTATTAAGCTGACCCCTTATATTGTTTTGTCTTAGCTACCACCTCATGCTCGTACGCCACCTGCTTAGGACTATCAAAGCAGCCACCTCATGCTTACATATCAGCCACTCTTAGTTACTACCATGTTGGGGTTGCACGCCTGATGCTTCAAGAGTAAAATAAATAGGACAGTGCAGCCCTCATCTATTATTTTTGCTGCTCCAACAAATTAGCCACCTACAAGGTAGAGAACTAGTGAAGGAAAGAGAGAAAGTAAAGAAAAAGGTAGTCAATACAAGTTATCTATTAGAAGACAGAGAAGAGAGTGTAGTGTGAAGCTTTAAAATTCTAATTTGTAAGTATCTTTATGTAGTTGATGATCTATGAATTGTCCAAAATTCTGGTTTCTAACTAAAGTTGGGGCAGTTTATTGATTTTAATTTCAGCATCGTGCTTGGTTACATGACTTCTTTGTATGTCATTTATATCCTAGCTATGTGTAAATGATCAAAATTTTTATAATTTTGTTATCTTTTACCTGATGTTTTATGGCAAGTGAATTTAAAATATGTGCTTTGAATGACTTTGATATCCAAATTTGTTAGTGTTAAGTCATCATGATTTAAATTCATCTCAATGTATCAAAGAGATTTCTTTGATTCCAGCGATTTGAAATATCCATTGATCATGATACTGCCTAAAAGTGAAAACTTTCATTTGTTATGAATTGAAGCGAAAATTTTGGGTTAGTCGTATGGTGATAGTGACTCTAGCCAACAGAGGGTAAGTTGTTTGGCCTTTGTGTTCTCAGTAGAGATGCAGTGAATCCTTGATCAGCAAGTATATGGTTGGTCTTAGTGAACTCTTAGCTAATGAGCCTATGATCAGTAACCAATGTATATAGTACTTGGTTACTGACCATTTGACATTAAAAATGATGATAATTGTTCAAAAGTTTCAGTGTATTCAAGCATTTTTAAGTGTACCCTAGTGTATATCAAGTGTTTCTAAGGCCGTATTTGGTATTGCTGTAGGTAGTAAAGCTTTTGTCTGTAGAGTTTTTAGTAGTAGAGCTTTTAATGGTAGAGCTTTTATAAAAAGCTATTTACTATTTGATAGCTACATTTTTGAAGTGTTGTGAAACTTTATATCTATTTAGTAACCAAATTGAAAAAGCGCTTTTACAAAAAAGACTTTCCATGGTACATTCAACTATTTAGCTGTTTGTTCTATTAAAAATTGTTGTGATAAAATATCATAACTTATAAATTATCATAATAATTTTATACATAATAATGTTATAATATAATGATATTATGTTATCTATTATGATATTAGAATATAATAATGATAATTAATATAATAACACTACATTATTACAATATAATAATATTTTGTTATTATAATAATACAATATTACATTGTTGCTACAAATATTATTTATTATCATTATTTTATTATAAGAATAAATTATAAGAATAAAATATATTAATAATATAATAATAATAATATTAATAGGAGGTAGACTTGGCATATTCAAATGTAGCTAGTTTAAATCCGGTTACCTCTTCATCCTTGAATGCACACAGTTCACGGATCCTAAAAATGGAAACGTAAAAAAGGTGAAGTGGCTCCAGGATCCGTATAGATCCAAGGGTGAAAAAGATGACTGGATCTTAAACTTGGTTATATTCGAATGTAGATAAGTCTACCTCATATAATAGTACTATAATTTTAATATAATATAGTATAGTTATTATTAGTTTATATTATATTATATAAAATTAATGTAATAACGATAATCATATGTATTAATAGCACCATAATATTAATATAATATAGTTATTATTGGTTGTAATTATATATTATGAAATACTATTTTTGTTATAATAATATATTTGATATTATAATAATAAGGCTAACTTTGTCTTAAAAGACCTTCCTCACATTTAGCAAGTAGAGCTTTTGGGAAAAACTCCAGTCGGAGCTTTCCTAAATATATTTTTACAACCTTTGTAGGAGCCAAAAAATACTTTTAAAAATTTTACTAAATACCCTAAAATCCCTTTAAAAATGCTTTTAGACCTCCAAAAGTGCTTTTGAGTTCTTTGGAAGCCCCTCCAAACAAGGCCTAAGTGTATTGCAGTACTTACTGAGTGTTTCAATGATGTCAAACGTACATAAGGCACAAAATGCAAGGTACCAAGGATTTGCGCTTCTTAGATCTTATGGTGCGCCTAAGGCGCAAGACATGTTTAAGGCTGGTTGTGCGCTTCTTATATCTTAGGAGGCAAGGTGCCTCTTGGTACATATAAGGTGAAAAAACGTACACTTTTAATTTAATTTGAGATGTAAAAAAGATTCTCCTTTCTTCGTAAGCTATATTTGTAACTTTTTTAAAAAATCTATTATATTTATTAGATTATATTAACCTTGTGATGCATCATCTCATATACAATTATTTTCTTTACTCTATAAAAAAGCTAAAAATTAGAAGATAAAGAGAGGAACATCAAAAATTTTGCTTTCATATGAGAAAGAGGAAGAAAAGTATTAAGGAATTACAAATTTTAGCTGAGAAAGAGGAAGCTTTTCATTGGCTAGTAGGTTAAATATTATTATTATTATTTTTTAGCTTTTTTATTTGTGTTATAAATTTTGCTTGTATAAATTAATTTTAGTTATTTTAAAAAAATGTGCCTCACTTTATTTAGGCATGTGTTGTACTTTGTGCTTTGCACTTAGGTTCTAAGAGTCTTTTGCACTTAGGTGCCTAGCACTTTTAGTATTTTCATTAGTTTTGCATGAAAGGGCATGCATCTTGATAATGCCCATTGTTTTCAGAAGTGTTCTAATGTTGCAAAACAAAATTATATTATTAAGTACACTTATTGAATATGTAGTATAAGATATCATTTATTTGTGTATCCTTACTGTTCCCATCATTCTATTTTTCTTCACTATTTTGTTCACCGTGTATGCGTACTTGCTGAGTTGTATAGTTCATTATTTAATTATGATATTTTAGAGTGAAATGTCGACATTAGGCTACTACCAAGCTTAAAGTGCTTTTGGTATACATGGTGAAGCTACTACCACAGAAGGAAGAGGTAGATCGTTCTTGTATATCATAAGATAAGGCTTATGGCTACTGTGTTACTGAAGTAAGGAGGGAGTTTGTAATGTACCATTGTTAAGGGAGGTAATATTTTCCTATAAACACACTATTTTGTGTATAAATATGTGCTTCTCTGTATAATAAGACCATGAAATAAAATAAATTTTAGTTTGATTTTAGAATTTTTTGTCACAAAAGTTAGTTGGATGAAATTTTAGTGGCTCAATATGATCAAAGCCATTTATTTTATAGTTACATGCCTCAAAGTTTAAATTGATAAATATGTGCTTCTGGTAATCAATTGAATTCAATCCAGCTATTGATTCATCAAGATTGTTGTCACACTCGGGACTTGGCAGAATTGGGTTCCAAGTCATGACAAAGATACTTCATATGTTCGCTTTACCTATGAAAGGAATGGGTATTGAGCTCACATCTTTATTCAGTGATCAAATTCACATAGGGCTACAAATGGGTCAGGTTAGGTTGAACCATGCGTGATCCTGATTTGAGGTTTTATATTCAGTTATGATTTTGGATTCAGACCCAACTCATATACTAATTGGTTTGGTCGGGTCTATGAAAAAATTAAAGATCTTTGTGCCTATTTGGGTCAAGTATGATTTGTGTCCAACATAAAATATCGAGGTTTGGGATGGGATTGGATCATGTTTGTGTTTGTATTCGAGTTAAACAGTTTACTATTCTTTTATGGCTAAAATCTAGTAATTGATAATCAAATATATATTCATTAAAAATTAAATAAGACTAAAAATAGTCCACTTAAACCTAATTTTTTTTTGAAAAAAAAATAATTCTATCTAAGTAAATGATTATCCTAAAGTTTATAAATTATGATATTTAAAATATTTATTGATATACTTAAAATACATTATAAATAAGAATCTACCAAAAATTAATAAAATATAAATGTTTTGATATAATTAAGTAAAAAGAGAGAGGAAACTTAGTTGTTGAGATGAAAAAGGAGAATTGTTTAAATGAAAATTCATTCAATGAATTGATAAATATAATTAGTTTATATAATTAATATTTATGAGTTAGGCTGATTAGGTTCGGATTGGGTCGAGTCAAAAAATATAAGACTTGGAATTTAGATCAGGTCTAATTTTTAAACTTGACCCAATTCATGGGTTTTTAAATATGGATCAAGTCAGGTCACAAGTCGACTTGACCCTTTCCAGCCTTAATTTCACATTTGTTTGGAGCAATCAAAGTTCTTGGACTTTGGTTGAAGAGAGGCTCTTTTTTTATGATTGAGTTTTGATAAGCATCCATGCATGTTCACACTTGGTGGATGCATTCTCATTTTGGATCATCTTACATTTAGTCTCCTATTTTCAGTCCTCTGTAAAGTGCTATTCTATACTTTTATTGGCAGATACTCCTTGTTAAGGTAGCCACTTATTTCAATAGTGATATTGGATTTGATCTCTTTTTTGAAGGAGTGAGTTTAGAAAGGAAGATATTGGTTAAGTTTTGGACTTATTATAATTTTGCCATGTCTATATTGATACTTATAAACAAAGGATGTTCCATAGTAAGTGAAGCCATTTTGGGGAGAAAGCTATATATGTTGTGACCTTCAGTAATAGGCTTGATGGTATAGGTTTTGGTGATACATATCATAGCTGGACTAAAATTTGTATTGGCTTTTAACAATGATTATATTTGGATCTTTTAGCAGGTCTTTTAATAAGCACTAAATGTTTATATGACTTGATAATATGTCAGTTGTTGTTGTCATTACCTGTGGGAAACCTATTAGTGGATTCTTTATTACCTCAATCAGTAGTAGGTGATCGTTCATTGGACAATGTGCTAGACATCTTAAAATTCTTATGCAGAAGTAAAAATAGACAATTACATAATAGTAAGATGATTTAATGGATACTTTATTTGTATAAATTCATGATAAAGGGATCAGAAGAAGTGATGCTAAACGAATAGCTAGGGTGTAGACTCAATAAATTTTAAATGGTCTTCTGTGCACTAACAAAGTTTAAATGTTGATCAACAAGTGATCACTCGACAAGCACCTTTTCCCCTCTCTCTGGCACGATCTTTGGTCAAGTTTTCTAAATACTCCTGCAGTTGTTCTGGTTGAACTTTTGGGAACATGCAGATCTTCTGTGGTCTGGAGCCTTCACTTCTCTTGTTTTATCGTTCCTTTGAGGGCTTCTGGATGCACCTTCTGTTGATGGTTTTTGATGAGGGTTCAAAAAAGGGATGAATGAACACAATCATTTGGATGAACTTATAAGCGAACCACTCCATAAAAGAGATTGGACTATTCTCATGCACCTTATGTGATTAGATCATCTAACTGTTTTTAGGACAACTGTCGTTAGTATTGGAAATTATGTGTTTTGACAATAAGTATTACTAATTGGAATCAAATTCATGAAAATTGCAATGGAAGGTAAAATTAAAACACAAAAATTCCTAGATGCCAGGATCTTTAGAAACAAATTCATATAATTAGAAATAAAATCTAAAACATTAGATCTATTTATATTTGAGTCCTTTATCGATGTAGAAAAGGATGAAGTCAGTGAATCCTCTGCCACTAGCCGTCCACACGTCTGGCCTCCAACGGTGATCCATGCGAGAAGAATGGATGAAGACCTTCAAGGTATGAAGATGACTCTTAGGGAGAGAGGGATGCTAGCGTCTCTTGAATCCCCTTCTAGAACTCAAATCAGGAGAGATCCCTATAGGTCTCAAGATCTAATCTTTAACTATCAAGAGAGAGAGGGAGGCTTGGACGTGTTGAGAGAGGGAGAGAAAGAGATGTCCACGCGTCTGTTTTCCTTATGGGGTGTCTCTTTTTATAGATGGCAAGAGGGTATTGGCTGGTTAAATCCTCATCCCAAATGAGATAATGCCTCCTTCCTTCAAACTAGGAGGTAGTTGGCTTAAATTAGGAAGTAGTTGGTCAACACATTTTGACCATGGAGATGACTTCTCTTGGTGTGTGGATCATGCCCCATCTCATGGGGAACGTAAATCCACTCCCAAAACATGTCCAATTAGATTCTAGGATTTAGATCATGTTGGATTAGTCCATCAAATGGACGGTTGATCATTTTCCACATGACATAATCCTGTCCTTTGATTTTAGGAGGTTGTTATCCAATATCCACACGCCTCCAAGCCTTGGGCATGAAACTCTTTCTTCACGTGAGGATGGATCACGTCCATCTCATGGATATGATCCCATCATCCACATGGTCAAGCCTCCCATCCATCAGTCAAGTATCAAAATCTCAGCCCATGAAATTAGGAGTTTAGTTATCTCATAACTATACGCCCCAATCTGAATGTGTTCACCATCCTACCGTGGAGATTCATTATGCCCCATCCCATGGGCATGAATCTTTCTTCATATGGCTGAGATTTGCCATCCATACCCGAATAATCAGAGCCGTCCATCACATGGAACAAGCCAAATTTGGGTATCCAATTATTTGTACATCATATGCGCAAATTATCCCTTTCTAAAATTCCTTCCTCTATGATGAATCATATCCATTATTATTTTTTCTTCATTAAATTGGATCAAATCCAATTATTTGATTGGTCATCTTATCTGAATTAAATCTAATTTAATTTTCATTTTAATTCATCCAAAAATCTTCTTAATGCGTGTGACCCATTAGGCCCTTTAACACATTGGCAATAATCATGTCCTAATAATTGACCCTAGGATTGATTGGACAACTTTGTCCAAAGTCAACAACATGATTATAGATCATGAGCGGTCTTAGCAAAGTATCATGACCACCTAAGTGCTAAGGATTTTGTTGGCGTGGCCATCAACACCTATTCATGAACGGTTACCGTACGATTCAATCCCTTTGTCACATATCCTAAATCAGTCAGTGGTATGGAATGTGTCAACCCTGTAACTGATCATTATTTACTTGATTCAGGAAAAAATGACTCACATGAATTGAAACTTCGAAACCATTTTAAATTCCAACTCAACCTTGCAAGTATTTAATAGTCAATCAATCCTTCAAGTGGCCATGGGACATAACCTCTCTATCAAGTGAGACAAATTATGTCTTGATCTAACACCACATTCAAGTGCTTCCTGACATATCCAACCGTCATCATATTTTTCATCCATGATTAGAGTGACGTTAGCATGACGTCAAAGCATGACATTCCACTCATAAGGTGCAATGAAGATTTTAAGTCAAGGGATCACTCACACCACCGTCATTAGAGATCAACTATTGACACTTATATAGACTATCCATATGGATTTTTGTGCGGGTCATCCAATGCATCGTTATAATAACGAGCATCCACACACCTATCCAAGTATCTCCATACTTCAGCTTGTGAGATCAGCTGCTCACCACAAGGGTGAAGATCCGCTATGTGTGCTAGTCTCACGGCGTTTGATAGTGTCTAGTTCCATCCACGCATCGATTAGGAAAATTTAAAGAATCGAACCATAATGTGCATTTTTGGATCTCACAATTTATAATATTTATTACAAATTCTATATGCATAGTTCACATTCTTTCGGACTTTATCTCACAGGTTATATACATATACAAAATAACACCTGGATAGATAAAGAAACCATTAAATTTTATTTGCATTCATATTGAAAAGTGTATAATACATCATCCAATCTGATTGGATCTAAGACATACACTAACAGTTAGGACAAAGAAAGTGTGTCAGCAAATGATTGATGTTTCACCCTGCAGGACCTTCATGGCAGTAACTAAAAGGCTTGACATCAGCTCATGTCCTTGTCATCATGTGGATTGCCAGAGGCCTCCAAAGGGTGGATATGCTTAAGGACTTGATGAGTGGGATGGAGAAATATGAAACGTACCATTTGGGCGAGACTTTGCCCTTTTGTCCTTTTTGACAAGATTTATTTTCTAGGTGTTCATGATGATGCTAGAGTTCAGTCATCTAAACTGGTCTCTAAGGCTGACCAGTATCCATTTAGTTGTAAAGGAAGGCTTCATTTATTACTTCATATGGTTTCTCTGTCCTCGCTTTCCTCTTCTTTTTTATCCATTCAGTTTTTCATGTTATTTTTTCAGCTTCTCAATTATAACATCGAAGATGACAATAATGGGACAAGTAATTTATTTGGTTTAGACACCTTGAGTAAATTAATGAAGGTGATATGATATATTATTTTAAAATTTCTTGGTACTAGGAATGAGTAGTCTCAAGGAGTTGGATCTGTCAAGGTGCTCTAAGATTACTGATGCTGGCCTTAAGCATGTGCTATCCATTCAAAATCTGGAGAAGCTATGCATTTCAGAGACTAGATTGACTGCCGATGGAGTGATGCTCCTCTCTTCACTTAGCAATTTGCGTCTGTTGGATGTAGGAGGCATCCTTGTCACTGACAAAGCACTATCTTCATTACAGGTAACTTTTGCCTGGTAATCATTACATCTCATATCATTGGTTTCACAACATTTTATGTTGCACCATTGAACATTTGATCCATCCACTTTTGGAAGTTATGAAGTTCATCTGCTGACCATTATAACATCGCATTAGATACAGTTTCCTCCCTCTTATTTGAGAAGTATTACTACTGATTGGTGCACTAAATTTTTATCTTCCTAGTTTGGTCTATTTGAATCTTGTGTCTTTTTTCTAATCATATGTCGTCCTTATTGATGTTTTTTATCAAAATTGTGTTTTTCTCCATCACCTCTATTATGTTTAATTTAGATTCATCTTTGATAACTAATTGCAGGTTTTGACAAGACTTGAATATTTGGATCTATGGGGTAGCAAAATTTCCAACAATGGAGTTGCTGTCCTCAATAAATTTCCAAGATTGAGCTTCCTGAATCTAGCTTTGACGAATGTCACTAGGTTGCCAAATCTTCCTTCTCTCTCATGCTTAAACATGGGCCAGTGCATTATTCATTGCATATTTGATGGAGGTTCCAGAGCTAGCGCTCCTTTAGCAAAGCTTCTCCTCCCTGGAGCTACTATTGATGATGTGGATGGAGCATTTTGCAATGTGGAAGTAAAACATATAACATTCCTTGATATGTCTGGCTCATCCATTTGCAACTTCCACTTTTTGATCAAAATGAAAGGACTTGAGCATCTGGATCTCAGCTTCAGCAGAATGTCTGATACTTTAATTGAACAAGTTGCAGATATTGGAATAAATTTAAGATATTTAAATCTTAGCAATACGAAGCTCACTGCCCAGGGAGTGTGTGTATTGGCTGGGAATGTAACGAATCTTGAAACTCTATCTTTGTCTCACACAGCAATTGATGATACTGCTCTCTTATATGTTGGTATGATGCCTTCTCTAAGAATGATTGATTTAAGCGGCACAAATATCAAAGGTACCAATCTCATTCAAAGTTTGCTTGAAGTCTCTTTATCACATAAAACAAGTTCTGGTTATTTGTGCTTATTTTCATGCATCATATTTTGGAATGCCAGGTTTTATTTACGGGGGCAGAGACAAATTAGAAAAATCATTCTCACTAAGCATGCTTCAGAATCTTAGTCACTTGGAAAGTCTAAACTTGGAAGAGACAAAAGTAAAAGATGAAGCAATCCATCCCCTAGGATTATTGAGAGGATTGAAATGTTTGTATCTGAAGAGTGATTTCCTGTCAGATATCTCCTTGCATGCTTTGGCATCTCTTACAAACCTGAAATCTCTTGGGTTTCGTCATGCTGTACTGACCAACTCGGGGCTGCTTCTATATATGCCTCCAGTAACGCTGTGTGTACTAGATTTGAGGGGATGCTGGCTCTTAACTGAGGATATTGTTTCCTCATTTTGTAGAACCCACCCCCATATTGAGGTGAGACATGAATTTGTTCAAATGACCCACGCCGTTGAAAATGTTAGTGCTGGTTCATCCCCATTCCACAGGACAACCCAAGCACCAAAACTGAAATCGAAAGGGGGGAAAATATCACATTCCCCAAGTGGATTGCTAGAGGTTCCTTTTGTAGGTAGGAATCTCCGGCTCTTTCTTATTGAAGTTGTGGCTGCTGACTTATCAATTAGTTGTTTCTGTTTTTTTCAATATTTATTTACTTACAATCTTCCATATCTTATCGTGGCAATCTTTTTCATATAGATGAAAGAATTAAATATACCAGGGAGGAATTGTTGGAGTTGCAGCATTTGCCTCTATCAAGTCTTGCACTCGGTGACCTAGATGTGCTGCCAAAATCGGTGAGGAGGGAGTAAGATGGTTGTTTGTAATTTCAAAATTTTAATCCTTTTTCTACCCAAATTTTGTTGGGATTATATTATAGTATGTTTTGAATGGAAAATGCATTTCCTGTCAATAGTATGTTTATTTTCCTAATTTGCTTGTAGGCCTGGCCTATGTTTATGTTCCATATACCTTACAAATAGAGTGTGTTATTTATATTGGAAATGGATAATTGTGTATGCGACATGAATATGCCAAAATAGGCCTCATATAAGTATCTGATATATATTTAATATGGATACGTCTGAATACATATCCAATATAATAAAAAATAATTTTGTTTTAAATATGTTATAGATGCATTTTGGATATGTTGGAACATAATTAGGGTTAAAATTAAAATTTTTATTTAATAAATGAGGCCTTTTATGTTATTTACTTTTCGTTCAAGTTTCATTAAACTAAAGGTAGACGTCACAATTTTTAATTACTTTTTGTTTAAAAATATGAAAGTGGGTTGAACTTTTTTTAGCTTTATAGGTAACATGCATTATTGATAATTTGTAAAGGTAATGAAATTTGGAATACTTTAATTTTTTTAAATTGAAGTTAGATTTCTTCAAAATTTCTGAATGGAAGAACATTGGCGGACATTGTATTTTCTTTTCTTTTTTTTTGAATATACAACTTATAAGTTAAAATAGAAGTATTCTTTTGCCATGAATAGCTTCTGAATATATTTTTGATGGCAGTTATTAAATATTTTAATTTATAAATTAGTGTTATATGTTTTTAATTATATTTAATTTTTATATTAATTAATTATATTTAGACGTGTCATGTCTTAGATTTTCAAGAATTAACATTATCTCTATATTCATATTAAAGTGTATCTTGTATTTCTATCCTACCCATGTTTCCATGGATCATAAATGAGCCTCTTTGACATCTCCATTTTTTTTTCTTATTTGTTTACAATGTTAAAATAAATAAAGCTTAGCAGAGTCGGCAAGTTGAGGGTTAATGATGTTCATTTGAGCTATCATAAAATTTTTAAATAGATTATGTTTTATTTTATAGCTTTTACTAAATTGTTATCAGTGAATTCTTTAAACTATTGGCATCAATTGGTTTTGAGGGAAGACTAAATATCTAGATGCATTATATAGATTCATTTTGAAATAAAAACACCATAATTGTTTTAAACCAGATCTAACATCCCCTTGCTATTGTCATCCATTTCTTGTCGAATATATGGTGTATGAAAGCTAATAGAAAACTATAAAAAGAGGTTAAGATCGTCGTATAATTTTTATTGATTTAGAGAAAGTATACGATAGAATTCATAGAAATTTTATGATGAATATTAAAAAAAGTATGTATTAAAATATTAATATAATAAAAATATGTATGATGTAGTGATTACTAGTGTAAGAAATACTAAAGTTAATACTAATGAATTCTAATTATAATATGTTGTATCAGAGATTTACTCTTAGTTTTTCTCCGTTGATTATAGTTGAGTTTACTAGGCATATTGATGATGATATTTCATAATGAATGTTATTTGCATATGATATAATACAATAGCTATCCCCTCTGGCTACATTTTGCCCTCTTAGATTAGATATTAGGGTGATTTGGCTGCATTAGTTTATATAGTTTTTTTATTGGTGTATCTTTTTTTATTCTTAGGTGGTAGAGCTTATGCTTTAAATAAAGTTAATTTGTAAGAGATTTCGTGATATATCCGCTCTCAAAATTTAATTAGAGTCTGGTTGCTATCTTTTCCTCATCATCTTATCTAAGGATCTCGTCTGCCAAATACAATAGAATGATACTGTATACTTTCGTCAAAAATTCATTCTTTTTTCATTGAACATGCTAGTATGCCATACGCTAAAGTCTCTGTTGAGCATGCTGATTTGGAACTTCACAATCAACATTACAAATCTCTCTTTGAAATCAACGCTTGCTCAGATTAAATTACAAGTAATAGTGCAACTGTGCACTTAACACCGCTTGATGGTAGCTACCACCTAGTCCACTGAGATCATGATTCCAACCAAAAAGGGAGAATTTTTTTGGTAGCAGCAGTACTGGAGTAATAATGCTCCGATGAAGATGTTGAAAATGGAGGAAATTTTTTTAATCTCAGCATGAAGCGACACTCCCGCCTTCAGGATGCAGCGGAGTAATGCTTCACTTTCAACATCTCACTGGAGTAGTGCAGGTTGAATCACCATGGTAGGACATCTCAAAGCAATGCTCTGCCTCCACCATTTTACCGGAATGGCCTGACGGTAGAAATAGAATAAGATAGCTGTTCCTTCCATTTATTTTAAACATTATTTCAACCTTATTCCGGACTTGTTCCAGCGGGCTCTGTTTCCTTTTCTTGGATGGCTTGGATGAGGTCAGGCAGGCAGGCCAGGGCAATGAGCCCTTCTTATAAGAGATGAGTTGCGGTTCGCGCGGTTCCATACGCATGCTCGAGAGTTGGACTCTGGCACCATTTGTTGCACGGAGAAAAGGAGAGATCAGGAAAATAAAATAAAATAAAAATAAGAAAGAGAAGAAAAATAGCATACAAAGTCTTACTTATCATGGTACAAAAATGTTATAAATTTACTTTTAAAAAATATAAAAATTTAAAGATTATATTAACTAGAATATTCAATTAGAATATCTTTTTAGGCTTTCATAAAATCCTAATTCCTCTTACATCTAACTAGAGTATCTTTTCAGAATTCTTCTCTAGAACTCATCCAAAGATTAGGATTATATATGTTTATATTAGAAAAGGAATCTGTGTTGTTCATAGATGTTTTTGTTGAACTTGTTAAACTATTGAGCTTGTTAAACTTAAAGAAATGATAGATCGATTAAGTCCAAACCTGTCAAAAGAATCTACAGTATTATACCACCAATAAATAAGTAGCAGACCTTTAACCATCCCATCCATAGATCAATCAAAACGCAAGTCTAAATCTAACCATCTCTTTCATCATTAGATGCAAATTGAATTTCATAGTCAAATAGTCATTCGTTAATTATTGCTTGGCTACTTTTTTTTTTAAAAAAAAAAAGTTTATGAGATATGACAATAGAGCCGACGCTACTACCATGGAAACATGTCATATGGTAATGCATGGATATATAGTAACAATGGAAGATGATATAGCACCATAAGAATATAATATATTTATAAGAGCACAATGATATGATATATCATATCTCAATATTTCTATATCATATCCTTGTATCATTGTATATTATATTATATTTTTATGCTACTATATTATCTTTTTTACTTTATATATATATATATATATATATATATATATATATATATATATATCCTTATGCTTCTATAAACCCTTTTTTTATATCATATATATCATTATACTGCTATATCACATCTTTACACCACCGCATAATGTGTTTCCATGGCATAGATATGTGTTGTATTATTTTGTCTCATAAATACCTTTTTTTTCTTCGTAATAATGATAACTAATGGATTGCTTTTTGATTTTAAAATTCATGCAGATCTAATAGTGCAAGAGGCAATCAGTTTTGAGCATGCAAATGTAACTAAATTCCTCTTTATATAAATAATATAATATAATATGAGACAAACTTAACTACATTTAAATATAGCCAAATCTAAATTCCATCATTTTTTTCATTCTTAGATTTACATTATTTACGAATCTTGATAATAAAAAAAAAAGGTGTAAAAAATAAAATGACTCTAAAATCTATATAGATTTAAAAATAAAAAGATAATCAAATTCTAAACTTAATTATATTTAATTATAGCTAAATCTAGTTTATATTTATAGATCCAAACCCTCCATTAGACAAGACCCGGAAAGGGAACGACCTTGGCGAGAAGAGGGATAAGACGTGAGCCACACGGCGCTCCATCTTCCTCTAATTGCTGGATTCATATATAAAACATTATATGAAATAATTACTAGTTGTCTGAACCATCGGAGAAAGAAGGAAAAAAAAAAAAAGCAAAATGGTAGCAATTAAGAGAACTAAGGATAGAAAAGTATAAGAGCTTAAATGATGAGTTGATGAAATGTAATGCAACCACAGGATGAACGTGAATTCTCACTAGCAGCAATCATCACATTTTCTTCAACAAGAACATTTGTTTAAATTATCCATATTAACGTAAGTTTAAAATCCCTCGAAAGGAAATCGCTGGTTCGCTGTACACAACTGCGTGAGATATGAATATAGAGGTTCAAGCACATTTATTCACACATCGATGATACGTGCACCATCACCACAGCAGCTGTGTTCCGTTAATCAAATATAACAAAGAAGAAGCATTCGCCGTACGCATCAGCTACCCCCGTTTAATGAGGTGGTTGATCGATCATCTGGTGGCAGTTTATGATCGTCTGAAAAGCACAATTTAAAAAATATGAGGAATGAAATATTTAACACAAACGAAGTGTTGTACAAGAAATCAGCAAGTGCCATAAGTTCCTCACACCAAGGACATCAAGTTTTGTTAAGAGAAGAAAGATGGCCCAACCTGGTAGTACTTGAGCAACTGTGGCCTCTTCTTCTTAAAGGTTGGGGTAAGCATCGACGAGGGTTGCCGGTTTTGCTTTAAGAATCATGCGCAAGGTTCCCTGGTTCGCTCGCTGGGTTTGCTTTTAGATTCGTGCTCCGGCTTTCGTCTTGCTTGATCTCCGGCGATCTCCGCCGGCCGGGTGAGAGCTTCTCCTCCTTCGGTCGTTTCGACTTCCCCTCCTTTCCATGGCTCCGGATTTGGCTGAGAATGATCGTTTGCCCCGTCGAGCTGCTTCGATTTCCGGCTTCAAATGGGTTTCCTCTTCTCCTTCTTCGTCGGAGGTGGTGATGATGGAGTCAATCTTTCCAGAGGTTGTCCAGATCCCGGTCCCTCAGCTGGAAGAGGAGGCGGCGGGATGGAAGCAGAATGCTGTCATGGCCCGTTCCTTCTCTCGTTGGGTGCCGGCTGAAGCATATATTCGAGAATTTAGGCGAGCTGGGATCGCTGGAGGAATCGTCCCAGTCTCCTTGGCTTTCCGGTGTCATCTTTTTCGATTTGAAGACTCTCAGGCAGTTGATTTAATCCTTAATCGGCCGTGGGTGATTAATGGCCAGATTATTGGTACAGAAGCATGGCGCCCGGATTTCTTCCCGAACGAGCAATCCATCTCATCAGCTCTGGTTTGGATGAGATTACCTTGCCTGCCTATGGAGTTCTGAAAGGAGGAATTGCTCAGGTCCATCTCGGAGCAAGCGGGTTCCTTTTGCTTTGTTGATGCTGCGACGGTGTCAAGGAACAGGGGAGGGTTCGCTAGGGTGGCTCTGCGTGTTAACCTCTGTCGTCCCCTCCGCCCTGGGACTAGGGTTCAGGGCTTGAGTGGCCCCTTTTGGCAGCCGTTTGTCTTTGAATCCTTGGAAGGATTCTGCCCGAGGTGTGGGTCTTTGCATCTGGAGGGACCCTGTGCGCCGGAGGCCAAGTTGAATCGGAGGACTCTGCCAGCAGCTTCGTCTTCGGATCGTGGTTGGCTGCAGTTCGTCAATGGAGGCAAGCTGAGGATCCCCTGCGTCAATCTCAGTATGTAGCCTCTGGTCCCCGCTCTTCTCCTCTGCCTGGTTCTACGGAGACAGAGTGAAGGATGGATGGAAGACCCCGGTGAAGTTGGGACGAAGAAATCTTCGTGGCTCAGGGAATTTTGCTTCTGATTGCAGCAAGCCGGGAGAGTCATCGGATTGCCCTGCTTCAGCTTCAGTGGAAGTGCCAATTCCCTTGGCGGATGGTGAATCAACTGTTAATTCTCAGAGGAAGAAGAAGGAGGCTAAGGGAAGGAAGCTGCATCCTTTGCCTCTGGTGGCCGTGCAGGTTTCCAACCAGCGTGTCGTTTCAGCTGATTCAGTGAAGGGAAAAAACAAAGTGATTCACAGTGGCCTCTCTGAATCTTTTTCTTCCCAATCCCTAATATCAGATAATCTGTTTGCTACCTTGGCTTTGGATCCTAAAGTTGATGGCCAGATGGAAATTAGGGTGAAGGGTTCGGGGCCACTTAAGCGGGCGCGTACTGTTGAAGGACTGCCCCCCAGATCCATTTCCAAACTGGAAAAGAAAAAAGGGAAAGATAAGGGAAATTTGGCCAAAAGTAGAGTGGATATCAATCCTTGCCTACAAAAACTGGCCCAGTCTCTTTGCTGCTTGGAACCGATTCAGGTGCTGAATCATAATAATCCTGAAAGGCCTGCAGACCAGGAGGGTCAGGGTAACGATGTAAACCTTAGGGGCCAGGGTTCAAGTCTCAATGAGGCAGATTCTGGTGCCATGCAGGACAGCTCTCCTCAGAATGCTGACAGTGAGATGGTAGAGGACCAGGAGGTGGTCCAAGTTAATTCCAGTTAATCTATGAAGATTTTAATTTGGAATGTTAGAGGAGCTAATAAGCCTTCTTTCCGTTCCTCTTTTAGTAGATTGATTCAGATACATAACTTTGATATATGTGTTCTTTTAGAAACAAGGCTGTCTGGTGAAAGTCTGGTTCGTTTTCAGAGGCAGATTGTCCGGTCCTGGTCTTCATATGCGGTGGAGGTTGTGGGGCAGTCTGGAGGTATTTTGGCTGTTTGGCGTGACTCAGCTATCACGATTGAAGCTTTCCATCAAAGTAGTCAACAAATAAATCTTGCTGTCTCTGAAGGGAACTGACCCTGGATCATATCGGCAGTCTATGCCAGTACGGATTACCGTGAGCGTCGTACTCTCTGGTCCGATTTGACTGCCCTTATAGCTCAAGGAATTCCTTCCATTATTGCTGGTGATTTCAACTGTATTATCGAAGCTAATGAGAAGAGAGGGGGTAGGCCAGTTACCAATTCAGCTGATATTAATGAATTTAGATCATTCATTGGATCCACTGGGCTGATGGATTTGGGGTACTCGGGACCTCAATTTACTTGGTGCAATAACCGTCAGGGGACAGCTCGCGTTTGGGAGAGAATTGACAGAGCTCTGGCAACTCCTCAGTGGCTCCAAAAATTCCCAGCTGTTACTGTCACTCACCTTCCGAGGATTGCCTCGGATCACTGCCCTATTCTGATTTCCTTGGAGGCTGTTCTTCATCAGAGGAAACAGTTTAGATTTGAACGATTCTGGACGGTCCACTCTTCTGCTCGGACTATCATTTCCCAGATTTGGCACCTTCCCATCAGGGGTAATGCAGCCTATCGGATTTCACGTCGTCTTATTTTGGCCAGTCGCAGACTTTCCAGATGGAATAGACTGGAGGTTGGGATCTAGTCAGGCAAGTGGAGAAGGCTGAATCCGTTATTCTGCGCCATTCAGTCGAAGGAGGACCTTGATGGATTTCTTTTGCCCTCTGATCTCTCCTTGTTGCGAGAGAATCTTGCTCGTCATCACTTCCTTCTTCGACAGCAAGAGTTATATTGGAGGCAACGATCTAGAGTTCAGTGGATTTGAAGGGGATCGTAATACCAGATTTTTCCATCAGGCTACTCTGAAGAGGCGGGCAGCCAACAGAATTCGGCGGTTAGTGGATGCTGAGGGAAATTATCAGGAGGATATTCACCATATTCGTTCTCAGCTTCTTCATTTCTTCCAATCAAGATGGTCTGAAAGTTTGGGCAACGGGGTTCCGGTTACCCTGGTTTCTGATACCCGGAAGGTATCCTCTTCGGATAACGCCCTTCTAATTAGGCCTGTTTGTGCGGAGGAGGTCCGTCAGGCTCTATGGGATCTCGGTCCGGATAAGGCTCCTGGCCGGATGGATTTCCGCCCTTCTTTTTTCGTCATTACTGGGATATCGTTGGACAGGAAATGGTTCAGGCTATCCAAAATGTATTCCAATCTAAGCAGATTCCTGAGGATTGGAATCGCACTCTTATTACCCTTGTGCCTAAACGCCCAGATGCTTCTCTTCCTCAGCACTACAGACCGATTAGCCTTTGTACTACTATGTACAAGATCTGCGCACGTCTCTTAGCTTCTCGTCTCCGGCGGTGATCCCCCGTATTATTTCTGAGGAACAAGGGGCGTTTATCAGAGGTCGTTCTATCTCGGATAATGTACTTATCACTCAGGAGTTTATGCACGACCTTCATAGAGCCCCTGTTAGAAGGTGTCTTATGGCCATTAAGCTTGATATGGAAAGGGCTTACGATAGACTGAGTTGGAACTTCTTATATCGCTCTCTTCAGGGTTTTGGTTTTGATGAGAGGTTTACTGAATGGGTTATGGCTTGTATCCAGAGGCCTTCTTTTTCATTGATTATCAATGGGAGCCGACTGAGTTTTTCAATCTTCGGTTGGATTACGTCAGGGATGCCCGTTATCTCCCCTTCTGTTCATCTTGGCTGCGGATGATCTCTCTCGTGCTCTTCATCAAGCTCAGTACAACCAGAGGATTGTCCCTTTCAATATGGGGGATGCGGGTCTTTCCATCTCCCATCTTTTGTTTGCGGATGACTGTATTCTTCTGGGCCAGGCCTCTACTGAAAATGCGGCTTCCTTCGATTCCATTATTCAGTGCTATTGTCAGGCTTCGGGTCAGAAGGTCAATCTTCAGAAGTCTTCTATTTGTTTTAGTCCGAAGACATCCAGACTTATTAGTGAAGCAATCATTGATCGGTTGGGTATCACTACTCAGACTGATCGTTTTATGTATTTGGGGATCCCCATGACTGGTAGACGCCCTCGATGCTCTGATTTTGCGGACCTTGAGAGGCGGGTTCGTCAGCGTATTGACGGCTGGCAAGTCACTGATCTTTCTATGATGGCTCGGATCACCATTATTCGGTCCGTTCTCTCTTCCCTTCCGCTCTTATGTTATCGAATACGGCCATCCCGACTACTTGTTTGAGGAGGATTGAGAGATGGATCAGAGATTTTTTATGGGCATCTATGCAAGACGGGCATGGTATTCATCTTCTTTCTTGGGACAAGATATGCATGCCTATTCATGAAGGTGGTCTCGGGATCCAATCCTTGGTGGTTAGGCGCCAAGCTTTACTGGCCAGACATGCTTCTCGTTTCCTTTTAGAGCCGCACTGTCTCTGGAGCTCGGTCATGCGGGCTAGATATGGTGATTGGAAGCCAGAAGAGCTCATTTCGTCGCCCAGGGGCAGCTCATCCTTTTGGAAGGAGGTGTGCCAGGTTGGCGATACCATTCGGATGAATATCTCTTGGATGATTGGAGATGGTCACTCTATAGATGCCATTCAGGATTCATGGATTTCAGAGCTTCCTCTGTCTCGATGGCCCTCATTCTTTAGCACTGATATTCCAACTGATACGAGGGTTAAGGATCTGATTTCATCAGTCCCCCCCTCCTGGAACACCCCCATGGTGACTAGTCTTTTTGGCAAGGATCTATCTCAGCGGATTCTATCGATCCCTCTTATCTCATGCCCCTCCGCAGATATTAGGCTTTGGCAGAGATCCTCCCTCCCTAGGGCCCCCTCAGGGATCTTGTCAAGATATTCAGGCCTCCGGTTCAGAGTACAAAGGATGCTGCGTGGATATGGAAGCTTCCCACTCTTCCTAGGGTTCAGCTCTTTATCTGGAAGCTTCTGTGGGATTGCCTACCAACGAGTGCTATGCTCTATCGTAGGGGTCTCCCTATCCAGTCGACCTGCCCCTTATGCGGTACGGAGGACGAGACTACCGATCATGCTATATTCAAATGCCATAGAGCTAGAAGGATTTGGTATCTCATGGGTTATGAGTTCAGAGTGGATGTCTACGGTTCTCCTCGTCCTATCTTTCTCCAGGATCTCCGGATGGCTCCTCAGCACAATCGAGGCCTTTGGGCGATTACTACTTACCAGATATGGTTATCAAGGAACCAGATTATCTTTTTGGAGGATTGTATCTCTTCTCATCAGCTAATAAGGAAAATTAGATCAATGTCCGTGGATTGTGCCCGTGCCCTTCATTCTGTTGGTTTTGATACCTCTGGCCTCTAGGGTTCCCCTGCTGCTACGGCAGCGAACCATCGTACGGTTTTTAATTCTTAGGAGCCCCCTCCTTCAGGTTTTGTCAAAATCAACTTTGATGGGAGTGTTCGCGGTAGACTAGCTGGTTCGGCCTTCATCATTCGTGGTCCACAGGGTAATATGATAGCGGCGGGTGGATTTGGGTCTCTGAACTTCTCTGTTCCCATGGCTGAGCTTTGCGCTGCATGGGCTGGTATTTCTTATGCGGTGCAGACTCTTCGAGCCCAGAGGCTTGTTATTGAGGAAGACTCTATGGCTGTCATTTAGTGGATACGGAAAGAGAAAGCTCCTGATGTATCCATCAATCCGATCTTAACAGATATTTGGACTATGCTTCAGAACTTGAATACTGCCCAGATTTATCATGTATTCCGTGAAGCCAACACGGCTGCTGACTGGGCAGCGACGGCCGTGGCTCAGCATGTAGGATATAGGATATGGACAATGGGTGAACCATGTCCTCCTGTGTTATTTCAAATTTTACAATCTGATGTATCTGGGCTGACTCATACTAGACTAGTATGATCGCCCGTCTTTATCAAAAAAAAAAAAAAAAAGGTTGGGGTAAGCAGATCACGTTCCATGTCAAACGGTACAGGGTCAAGGTGAACAGCTTTGATAAACTCAAAACCTTTCGACTGCCAGGACATTAAAAGGCAGCACCCAACATCAAATTCCAGAAGCTAAAAAAATCAATTAGCTGGCAGTAAACAGGGACGGACAATTATAGGATGGTGATGACAAAACTGACACAATCGATTATAAGAATTTACCTTCTTTTCTTTTGCAGTTTTTGAGAGCTCCCCAAGAATGTATTCTTTAGCTCTGGGATGTTCGTTCACAGAGGGCCGCGAAATCTCCAGTTAAACCATTTTCTTCAGCCCAACGCTCCAGAGCTTGTTGATTGGGATTTACAATGGCAATAAGGAAGGACTCAAAGCAATTCCCATATATCCATATCTAAAACAAAGACGAATATATCGGTCAATTATATAAAAGAACTCATAGAACTCAATGATAAGGCAGAAGACATGTTAGTTATTCAAATTTGTTTTGATTCAGTACTTGTGGGCAATCATCGTTTACTATTTGTTGCTACACTATTAAAAAGATCAAGACCACACAACAAATCATTTTACTATCCAGCAGACCGTTTACCGTTCCGTTTCTAAAGCAACTCTATTGCCATCTTTGACAGCCTTAGCAGTGAAAATGCAGAAGCCCACTTCTATAGCTTGTGGCAAGTAATATTTATATATAGTAAATAAACTTGCGAGGAGATATTTATAAGAGAGCTTGCAAAATGACTGGCCCTTCCATTCCTCCCTTTAGTCGTTGCTCTGCTGCAATTGTTAAAACAATTAAAATCATCACAGCAGAAAAGCCTGTCAGATGGACTGCTCAAAGTCTTTAGCAGGAAGGAAAAACAACAGCGAAGAATGCGGCTAAATTGCTTGGAGCTGATGCTCCAGAAATTCTTCACAACTTACATATGTTTCCATATCAATTCTTCCTCGTAAATTCAAATCCCTCAATATATCAAAAACCTCCTTTTTGTCTCTCCTGCACATGACAGTCTGAAACAATCTGAGAATATCATCTTCAACAATCATTTAAGTTTAATCTTATGTCTTTGGCCTCTATATTTCCATCAACATGGTCATGTCTATTATATAACCAGAATGCCCTGGCCACTGCCTATCCATGAAACCTAGCACAGAGAGAACCTTAATTCACTTATTAACATGCATCATGCTGCAGTTTTAGATAGGTAAACACCTATCTGATTTCACTTTCCAGACATGATTAAAAGACATTGGCAAGATCTTTGCAGTGACAAGGCAAGATTGCATTTATCAATCCAGCATTATTATTAAAAACAAATTATAAATTTCCAATCCTGACATCTCATTGCCCTGCATATGCAACATTGAAACCTTTTCAACAAATACATGGTTGTTTCTGATAAAGAATGAAGTGCATTTATGAATTCAAAGGCCAATAAAAGAAAGAACTAAAGGAAAATAATCAGTCCAGATTCCATATTATTCGTGTATGAATCACAAAGACCATAAAGAGAAAGCATACCTCGATCCATAAGTCTCGATGGCTATGGATTGTGATCTTCCAAAGGGAGACCCCGTATTCACATATTTTCACCATATTACTTTTTGATGGGGATAAGAGAACACGAAACCCTCTTCTGCAACGGTTAGTCTCCTTCGGAAACCATAACCCCTTAAATAGGTTAATTTCTAATTTGGCCCCTCATCAAATTAGAAATAGCATATAGGTATCTACACAATGGCTTTTCATGATAATTATGCCCTTAGCCACTTTATACCAAATTGATCAATTTCATTGGCTAATCAAATAATGGTATAACACATTTGTCATGACATGTGTGGCCCTAAATAATTGTTTAAATTTCTAACAATCTCTCATGGGCCACATATGTATCCTTATAAATGTGTTAGAACTTTATAAGCTCAAAACTTTGCCATTATAAACATAAGGCATATCAGAACAATCTCGTCCATTAATTGTATCAATATAGGACCAAAGCGGTTTTCGTTAAATTAATCTTAACTAGACCTATCAATGATTACTAACATTAACACAACCAAATAACATAGATCAATCATGAAATGTGTAGTATGAAAATCACATGAATATGATCAGTATATGTCAATTTTCAACTGGTTCAACCTTACTGTAGTGAGATCAACTTGACTTTATTGTACAAAGTGTAATAAACCGAATGCCTTAACTTTATTTCTGATCAAAAAAATTGTCCATAATATAAAAGTGTTTATACACATAAAAATAAACATAGAACATAATACACATAAATAACAGACTCCCACTAAATTTGAGATTCACTATATTTTAGAATGCTCATACTTGCTGGCTCATAAAAGACCTTTAGAGAAACTCCTTTGTAAGAGGGTCTCCAATCATAGAGTTTGTTCCCAAATGTTTTACGTAAATCTGTCCACTTTGTACCCTTTCTTTAATAACTAGGAGCTTGATATCAATGTGTTTGAACTTTGATGAACTCCTATTATTGTTAGAATATAAGACTGCTAATCTATTATGCTCACCTTTCATAACCTATTTAAACTCGCATCTTCTTTCTTAGCGTCATCCATATGTCTGTTTTACAAACAGAGCCTAGTTAGTTTATGCAAGCTCACATATCTCGCGTCAAATAACCAAATGCATGGAGGCGCGCTCTACCGAGTACAACTGCTTAGAATCAAACAACTGAGCCTCCTAATCATTCTGTTGCCCATATCAAAAAGTCCAATAGCCCACGCCAACCATCAACCATCTGACTCATTTTCCTCTTAAGAAATCCAGGTAATGGTGTTTTACCGCTTTACATAAGGAGGAGACATAAAGCATGCCAGAGGAGCCGAAAGAATTCCCCCGCGTATAACAAGACATCTTCCGCGTGGCGCCATCATTTAAGTTCAACTCTGATCATGCTATATTTTTCTAATCACAAATTGATGATAACAAGAGAACAAATAATATAGAGGACACATCAATGTAACCATTAAATTTTTGCAACACCAAATACGCTTAAAAGTCGTGACCTCCAGATGACATGAATTGCGGGTATCACATATAAAGGCTGGCCATTTATTTGTAATTGCTACATGAAATAAAACGGATCACAGAGGGGGACAAGAGAGAGATATATATATGTTCCAATAACCAGATAGTAGAATAAGATTCCTGAGAGATGCAGCTTATAATTCTGCAGCAGCAACACACCACGCCTCAAAACAAACCCCACAGAATTATTTATGGTTCCGAACCAGAATCGCACCGGCAAGCATATATCAATATCTAAAAACAAACCGACCGGACAAAAACATCCAGTCTTACATGAATGAAAGATTTAAAACCTAAGCATCTCCCCTCTTGACAGGGTGAGCTCAACCAATCAATAACTTGTTCTCGTCCAAGAAGTTGTACGTGGGTACCTCCAAGTTGAATGGAGCAGGGCCTTTGCGGATTCTGCCAGATATATCATAATGAGAGCCATGGCAAGGGCAAAACCAGCCCCCAAAGTCCCCAGCATTGGGTAGAGGAATGCAACCAAGATGAGTACAGACGCCGACAACCACAAGCCACTCTGGGTTCTTCACCCTAGCTGAATCCTCCTGGGGATCACGAAGAGATGCCACATCCACGCTGTTAGCCAGCTTGATATCATCCTCTGTACGGCGCCTTATGAACACTGGCTTCCCACGCCACTTCACAGTCACTGTAGCCCCTGACTCGATGCTAGAGAGATCAACCTCCAGAGAGGCCATAGCAAGGACATCTTTACTAGCAGACATGCTCAAAACAAACTTTAGTATAAGGAGGCGAACCAAAGATGCATAGATGAATCTACCACCAGTCAAAACAAAATAGGCAAATGCTCGCTTGCTAGGATCCCCTGGGGGAAAGCGCTCATGATTGTATTCATCATAGACAATCTTAGAGGTTGGGTTCTTCACAGCTGCCACTGTTGCAGGAAGGTCGACTAACCCCACATCCTGATGTCTTGGAATGAGAGATTCAGTAGAAAACCCTGAACAGTCGAAAGATTAAAAATGAAAAATTTACCGATTATATTTATCTTCATTGCCATTCACGATTTCATCCCCACAAATCAAAAGAGAGATACCAGAGTTTACACAAGATTGAGAAGCAAATAAGCAAATAGAACTGAAGATGAGCAATCATGTATTGCAGATGACACCAACTACAATAAGGTGGACAGAAGCAAAAGATTATCATTACAGCTGCAAAGAAAAAACTAATTATTGCAGAAAATGAACTTATCAAACATGTACGCATTCATGATTCAGCACTCAATCCAATCCACCAATCTTAAAATAATGAATATGGTCAATATCCATTAACCACAGGTTGATCTGCTTCAGATGGAGAAGGAACATGGTTTCCAAAGGGCATTTCTTACGTTACAAATAACGCTCAATCAATCAACCCTTATCACATCAATTTGCCCAGGTTGTGTTGGTAATGAAAACATTTGTGTACGTGATAAAACCCTTAATAAGAAGAAGACAGACAGACAATTCATTACTCTGGCAAGCACCAAGGTTAAAGGAAAATCAGAAATAGCAGGTTTTCAACTGAGCACATAAAATCTAATCCTTAGAGCCCAAACAGCCCTATGTCAAACTTATTAATACCATACAATGGAATGCTCAGGAAGGTTCGTTGATGGTACACTTTGCAAGACCTCATGTGATCAAACAACTTCCTACTTCAAGTTCACAGATTATTACACTTCCCTGGACCCCTGGCAAGGTCATCATTATCCGTCAAGTGGCATATTGATGGCAGGTCAGCAACCCTGTCAAGAGAGGCTCTGCTGAGGAAGTTTGACTCCTCCAATACATCAACATCAAGAGGCGTCTTGCATGAATTGAATGTGCTTTAATTAATATAAGAAATGCTCAAGACTAATATATATGGCCAACAAGAGTTAGCCATACAGACTTCTCAGTGTCACTTAAAATCCCTGACGATTTATTGCAGGGGAAAAAAGTCATGATCCCTAGGGAAAATAGAAGAAATGTACGAGGTTCATCATAAGCAGATTTGATTGGTCAGCTGGGGATATTTAGCTGGAGGATGTTTAAAAATGACCAGGTCTCAATCAAAGCTACAAATGCAACAAGTTGGGCTGGTTCCTTGGCTACACCCGACCTGATGTCTTTGCATATCTTGGGTCTAGAAACTACTCTAACTGCTTGCTATGAAGTTAGGAACTAGTTCAGTTGAACTTTTGTAGACCTAACACTAATAAGGTTTTAAACTATACTACTAAGATAATCTAACAAAACAAGAATTCAAATCAAAGGTTGGTTGAGAGCTTAGTTAGTTGTGGGCTAAACAACTTGCTTGCACTCCCACAGCAAATTGATCTTTGAAAGAGTAATTTTACGGCACTCATCACCATCATGCAGACCACAACGAACCAAGAAAATATATGGAAGTAAAAAGTTATATAGGGGCAGGGTTAAGAAAAGTTGTAATTTTGCCAGCATAATTTAGAAAATAATAAAAGCATTTACAACAATCAAATAAAACAACTCTCATTCAAAGAACAATTAGGCAACGTCAAGAAAATCTTTTAGGAGAAGTTTATAAAATAGTGGATATGTAACAAAACCAACCTTGAGAAGAAAAAATCACCTCATTCATCATATTTCATGTCATGGACAAAAATTTGAACGTGCTTTTCCTATGCCAACTTAGATCAAACAATAAGATATGACCTTGTGCTTGCTTTAGCAACAACACCACTGTGATGGTAAATTTTACATCACCAGAGAAATATATTTGTTCTTTAATCCTAAGATTCTTATGCTGACGAAAGGTTCTCTTTTTACTATCTCAATTGAGCTCTATTTTAATTGAAAGAAAATACAAAAAGGAAATCAGGGAAAAAAAACATCAGCATAGAATCTAAGAGCCACACCTTATCAATGACACATCTTGTATCAACTTCTTTCTGGTGGAGAATCTTGTTAATGCTTGCTTGTATGATATAGCCTCTCACCTCACTCAGCATAGTTAGCCTCTTTCCCCTTCCTGAACATAAGACCATGAAAATATAATTTATATTTGAGTAGTCTATTCTGACTTCACAACCATCCCTCACTTTCAGTTTACATGTTCACCGTTCTTCATAACATTGATGCACCTCTTCCATGCAAAAGCCAACTTAAATCTACTTCAACAAACTCAGAATAAGGACAATGAAAATGATTTGAGTAAAAGCCTTCAAATACCCTAAGGTTGTGTTGGTGCATGGCCTGGTAATCCTGAATGAATATGGATTACCTACAAAATAGATTACCACTTGATAGATTACCAGTAATGTTGATTACTGTGTTTGGTATACACAAGTAATGCTACAATAATATTGATTATTGTGTTTGGTATGACAAATAGATTACCAGTCATATAACATCAAATTTTCAAAATACCTCCAATTTAAATTTATTAAAAAATATATATTATTATATTTGATTTTAAAAAAATTGTATTTATAAATGAGCCATCGCAGTGTCTGGAGACGGCCGTGGAGTCGTTGGACTGCGGAGATCCGCGGCCCGACTCCCTGACTCGACGCGAAATAGGGTGTGGCTCGGAACCTTCAACACGGAGGTTTCAACAAGGTCGGTAAAAAGGATATGAGTAGAGAGTGATCAAAGGAAGGGCAATCTTGTCAAAAAATAATTTATGAGATTACCACATCTCTGGTAATGTGGATAACCATCCCTTTCTATAGTAATCTAGATTACCACTACAAGATAAATTTTCATTCAAAATACGTACCAAACATAGTTATCTGATGAGCCCCTTTTAAATTATCAGTAATCTGGATAGATTACCTGCTACCAAACACCCCCTAATAGTTTATCCTAATAGTTAGCTCTCCCTTTATCACTGTTTCACAATTTTGATCCATCTCACAAATGAACATGCATAAACTCTATAAAGCTTGCCATAACCAAAATTGCCCAAACATTCTAGATCCCTCTTGATGGGCTTGCGAAAGGTCAGCATCAAGTCATGCTAACTGTTGCTGCAGAAATATGTCCTTCGACTCGGGCACGATCGGGCTCCCTTCTGGGCGGACCTACAAAACAGTCCTCACGCGAGAGGCGTTGGGGGTGGCCCTCCGCGGAAGACCCTCCGACGCTCAAGTCAGTGGGGATCGGCAATCAACAAACGTGAGAAGAAAGTTTTCGCTGAAGAGTCTCTCCAGGGGTGGCTTCTCGAGAGCTTTGAGCAGAGCGTTAATAGTGGGAAAGGGTGAGCAGAGGTAGAAGAAGAGTAGGCCAGTAAGCAAGTGCGCATACATGAGAAGCCGAAAGACGATTCTATTTATAGAGGATCACCTGATTCCTTGGGAGCATCGTGGATCCGAAAGCCGTTAGGATTCGAATCCAGTTTGTTATGAAGTCAGTAAGATTTGTATCTCGTTAGTTAGAGGATCGACGGCTGGGAGAGCTGGTTGATGTCTTGGGATTCAGAGACGGTGTAGGCTCCAGGGCTCTAGGCCACTCTTGGGTATGATTTTTGTTTGAATTCTTCCGCACCGGATTCCGCAGAGGTGCTTGAGTGCTTCAGTCTGGCCGGGGCATAAGATAGGAATGGCTCGGCTAGGGCCGAGAGATAGGAACAGCTCGGCTGCGGTCGAGAGATGGGAACAGCTGGATGAGGCCGAGAGACAGGAATAGCTCGGCTGAGGCCGAGATATGATAGCTCGACTGAGGCCGAGAGTCGGGGATAGCTCGGCTGAGGCCGAGAGTCAGGGATAGCTCGGCTGAGGCCGAAAGTCAGGATAGCTCGGCTGAGGCCGAGAGATGTGATCCAAGCCTTGGGAGTCCTTGGCTCGCTGAGGGGCTAGGATGCCTCGATCCACTGAGGCTGATTCATCTCTAGTGGGTGATACACAGCAAGTGGGAGTCAGGGTTGATCCTAACCTCTTGCATGATTATTAATGCAGCGACGATTTTACCCCTCAATACATGCCCCCTACTCCCTTGTTCGAAGCGTAGGTTCAGGCGTAGGGAGTACAACTCCATATGGCACGATCTGAATGGGTTTGGATTTGACAGCCTGCGTAATGATGCCCTAATTAATGCTGCGCGGCCACCTTGCCTTTACGGGACAGATATGTTGCTCTAGGGGCAATGGTTGGGGAAGTACCACGTAGCAAATCCCGATTTTTACGGCGCCTACAACGGCGGTTTCGGGCGTTCCGATCAAGATGCCTTATCTTCTCTTTGAGGCGATTTCCTTCGGGGAAAAGCAAAGTCGAAACTGCGCCATTCAATTTCGCAGCGCCCTTTTGTTCCTTCTTGGAGGATCATGTTCCCCTTCTTCCTTTGCAACGTCGCTCGGTGTTTCTTTTAACCAACAGCATGGTGAGGCCTAGCGACCTGATTTCAGAGATTGCTGCTGAAGATTTGAAGAGAATATGCCAGAAGTATGGCATTCCCTCGGATGTCATTTTACGGCTACCGGAGCCCGAGCATAGCGTCTCGCAAGAGCTGAAGGGCGGGATCTTTCTTTACGAAGATAGCCTGAAGGCAGGCTTCCGACTTCCCCTTCACCCCTTAGTGAAAGAGATCATGAGGTTCTATAATATGTCCGACAATGGTGGCTCCTAACAGCTGGCGGAGTATCATCGGGTTTATCTCGATGTGTAACCAGGTTCAGGTAACAGCAACTCTGTCCTTGTTCCGTGTTTGTTACCATCTGATGTCCGAGAAGAGCTCGGAGTGGTCCTATATCGGACATCGGAAGTCATTCAGAACGATCATGGATAAACCGTCGTCCATAAAGGAATGGAAAGTTCGATTCTTTATCGCCGAAGAGAACATCGGTTCCGGCTTCCGCGGGGATAGGGGAACCCTGTTAGAGATATGGAAGCGCATCCAACCCTATCCGAACGGGAGGAGGACCTAGGGGTCCTTGACGGTCGAGTGTTCTCGGCCAATGTTTTGCTATCGGAGGAGGCTCTTTTTGCCGTCAGACTTAGCCCCGTCGACGTACAAGGTAAGTCTTCTTCTTTCTCCCTTCCATTGATTTTATTCGAGCGAGTATGTCTCAGTCTGATTGTTTGCCTACTACACTTGCAGCCAAAAAATCTGCGCTGAAGGGCTGCATAAAGAAAAAGTTGGGCAAGCGCCCGAGAGAGGCTGGTAGTGCAGAAAGGCGTAAGCCTGAGAAGAAGGTTCGTCTTTCTGGAGAGCACTCGCCAAAGGCTTGGCGAGTCAGGGCTAGCCCGCGCTATTTACCATCGAGGAAAGAGGATGTGGGCAGCCGACAGTGAGAGGGGTCCCCTTAGTTGGAGGGAGCAATAGTCATGATGGAGGAGCAGAGGGCGGAGGAGGACCCAGAGAGGATGGCCGAGATCCCTTGTCCTTTGGTGGTAGAGATAGTGGATAGCCCGATGAGGCTCCGTCGGAAGTTCAGGGTGGGCCTATCATTGAAGGGCCTCCCTCGGAGGGATTAGAGGGCGGCGATGTTAGGCCATCGATAATGGAGGCTCGGGAGGAATTTCCTGCTGGAGAGCTTCCTCCTGAGGAGGTCAGAGGAGCTGGTGAACAGATCAAGGCCTCGGTGGAGCTCGCGGGGGAGGAGCAGGCGCCGATGATTGAAGAAGGTCCCTCGGTGAGGAAAGAGGACAGGATGATGACCTTCCAGCCGAAGCCTCTCCCACTGGAACCTTAGGAACATTGAGGCCTGGGCTGGCCGAGTTATCCAAGGAATCGCAGGCCAGCTTTTACTGAAGGAGGCCAGGAGATTGAAAGCTTCTCAGTCTGAGGTTGCCCGGACTGATCCCTCAGATGGGCACCTGGGAGTTCGGATCTGACTATCGAGGAGGCATTCTCTACTCTGATGAAGTCGGTGCTGTATCCGAGCACGGGTCCCTCGATGAACGAGTTTGCAGACTTGGATCTTATCGACGCCGCGTTCAATTAGTGGAACGCAGCGAAGGATATTCATCTCTTTCTTGAAATCAACAATTCCGCCCTTATGAGCTAGCCAGGTCTTACACCTCCGAATGAGTTGCTATTCCAGAGTAGTGGGCGCTTCTGATTAACTTGATCGCGCTTCCTTATTCTTATTTGAGTTTTGTTTCGTAGTGCGCTCTGATCACTAGGCATTGTGCTGGCGCTTGAACCTGGCGACAGGGGCCAGCATCTAGGCCAAAAGAGTCAGTACCGAGCTCCGATTGCGAGCAGAGGCGTTTGACAAATTTGAGCAAGTCCTGAACACCGCCAACAAGAAGTTGGCAAGGGCGAGGGGATTGCATCAGGCTGCCCTCGACGACGTATCCAGATTAAGGCTCGAAGTTAAGGAGCTACATAGGCTTCGGGCGAGGTATGACGAAGTATGCTTGGAGTTATTGCAGGTCACATCAAGATATGCCAAAGAAATGGAAACTGCTAGAAGCAGCTCGATGAAAGTCGAGACAGGTTGGGGAGAGAAGCTGCCAAGAAGAATCGCCTGAACAGAATGCTTGGCGAGTCGGAGAAGGTCGGCAGCTAAATCATTGCATTGTTGCTAGGGATGACAAGATCAGATGGCATCAGAAGAAAATGGCCAAGCTTGATAACGAGCTCTCCCAGTCCAAGGAAGAAGCCAACAGCAGGCAATCGAGGATCAACGACCTCAAGGACAGGATCAAGCTGGTTAAGGCCGACAAGCTGAGGGCCCTCGGCGAGGTCGAGGAATTAACCAGGAGATTAGCTTGGCAGGAGGAGGTACGATATCGTCTTTTTAATCTTCCTATCGGCTCATTGTTGCATCGGCTAACCCTGTGTTTGCAGATGGAGAAGGCGAAATTGGAGGGCCGAAGCCAATTAGAGACCCTGCAAGGGGAACTGTCGTTGAGTCAATAAAGGAGCTCAGAGCTCGAAGGGCGGGTCGCCGAGACTGAGAGCAAATCGTCTCACTCCAGAGCCAAGTTGTCGAGGCTGAAAGGCATCTCACCATACTTCGGACAAACAAGATGCGACTTGTGCCGAGGCTTTTCAGCTTGGCGCGGATGAGGTCCGAACTGGAATATCTCGAGAGCATCCGGAATGGAACCTCTCCTTTTTGGATGTTGAACCCTTTGAGGCCTGTACCCCGGGGGCCGAAGAAGTCGAGTATAAAAACATCTCAGACGTCGATCTTGACGCAATTTTGGGCTCTAGCGATATCGCGGCTCCCAAAGGATACTCCAAGCTTACCGCCGAAGGAAAGACGACTTTTGAAGTGGGCGAAGCGAGCCATGCCTCTCCGAGTGTTGCTGAGGATACCGTTGGGACTGATCCAGCCCCTGATCCTTGAGGGTCATTTGTGTATTTTTTGCTTTTCGGATTTGTAGTTTGATCGAAATTTCTGATGAATGAGTTTTTTCACCTCTATTTGTTTGTCTTTCTGGCTGATCTTTTACCTTAAGCTTTCTTCCGACTGCAAACGAATTATAACTCATTCGCGCTCTTAGGTCGATTGAATTCGGGCTAGAATAAGCGTCTCGGTCGAGGCCGAGGTATAAGGATTGCCCGATTTATCCGAAGTAGAGAATGAGCATGCTCGGTCAAGGCATAAAATGGTTCGGTGATGCCGAGGAACATAGTTCTAGTCCCGCTCGAAGCGGGTAAGGGAATTTGCCCCGCCGAGGTATTGGATAGCTCGATTGGAAATGGTCGAGAACCGCAGGGGTATCCTGGTTAGAGCCGAGGTTAGATAGTTCGGCTTGCCCGAAGTGGAGAAATGGGTATGTTTTCAGCCGAGGTATACGAAGTGGCTTTGTTGGAGAGTATTTCACCTTTGTCAGGGGCATTTACTCCGTTGGTCTTTTCCAACGCAGGTCTTTTAGTGTACGTGACAAGCAATCGATCGCCATTGGATATAGTCATTTTCGGAAAGGATTTCTCAGGCCTGCCCATATCTCAACGACCTGCAGCCGATCTCATGCATTTAAGGTTTTTGATTCGAGATCAAGGGGAGATCTCATGCCTTTCGTCACGGCTTGGGAAATGCATTTGGTGCGCTCCGGGAAATAATTCTTTTCCTCTGACCTCCCACGTGACAACGGGGTATGCAGTTTCAAATTTCAGGGGCTTATTTGCCTATAAATTGGGAGAACGGGCAGTGTTAAGCTATCTCTCGGGACTTTGTTCTCTTGTGAAAGCTCTCATGATGTCTATGTATCTGAGGTTGAGAGTGGAGAGACTGAGTTCTCCTTTGCAAGTCGACTTCTCCCGAATAGTTGGGGTGATGAAGGAGCCGCTGAAGAGCAGCTCGTCCTCAAGAGAGGAGTTTCAAAGATCATATGGAGAGCGCACGGAGGTCCGCAAAGATCACATGGAGAGCGCACATATATGCTTCCTGTGTTCCTTTGTGGTTTGCTGCGGGGGTCGCAGGGTAGGAAGTGCACATGTACCCCCGTAGCATGCACGGACTTTTCCTTCTCCCTCGGGTTGGTTCCCTTAGCTCATCCGGCTGGGGGATCTTTTGCATGTGAAGAGGGAGTTAGAGCGGTGCTGATCTGCTTGCCCCCCGCTTTTCACAATCGGGCAGTGTCCAGCAGCCCGGCATCCCACTTGGGGGAGATGAATCCTCAGCATCAGCATCCACGGGTCTTCCTTCTGTTTTTGGATCTCTTTGCTCATCCAGAGGACTCGTGGGAAGCCGGCCTGGCCTTAACCGGCTGTTCAGGGCGAGCTGATTGGTTATCTGATCTCTTGGGTCAGATGCCGAAACATCATTATTAACCGAAGCTGACTGAAGCAGTCCGGTCGAGCTATTTACTCGTTTTTATTTCCTGTGCCACGATGCACTTGTAATGCCTCTTAGGATGTTGTAACTCTTTTTCATTGATGAAGAAGTAAAGAAAGCTTTATTCTTTCTTCATTTAGCATCTGCTTCTTTTTCGATGATTATGTTTAAGTTGCTATACCCATATCACGCTTTTTGTGTCAGCACATTTTGGCAGCGTTCTTGCTACCTTGTTTTTGCTAAGACCGATATTCGGTCCCCAGTGGAGAAAAGTGTTTATCCCTGCTTGGGTCAGAGGTAGACCTGGGCGGTCTTGTGAGCCCACGTGGTGAGCATGATCTCGTTTGTAGAACGAAGCAGGTATTTCTTCGGAAAGAGATAGCTCGTATGTCTTTACGGTTGAGTAGAAGGAGTTTGCTTACTTCTGCCGAAGTATCATTGCGTCAGAGAGTTTGAGAGATTACTCATCCAGGCCGGAGCTTCAGATAACGTTTCATGAGTACGTCATTTGACTTGACCGAGGTTTCAAATAATACATCACCTGGTTGTAGTCGAGGCTTCAGAATATCACTCGGTTGTTGCCGAGGTTTAAGAATATTGCCCGGTTGTTGTCGAGGCTTCAGAATACCGCTCGGTTGTCGCCGAGGCTTCGAAATATCGCTCGGTTGTTGCCGAGATTTCAGAATATCGCTCGGTCGTTGCCGAGGATTTTGGAATATAGCTCGGTCGTTGCCGAGGCTTCAGAATATCGCTCGGTTGTTGCCGAGGATTTTAGAATATCACTCGGTTGTTGCCGAGGATTTGTGATAGTTTACTTGGTCCTTACTACAACTGTGGATTCAGGCGCGGACGACCAAATAGGATGGGGGCTACCCGAGCGATGGAAGGGGCGCCTGAAGCCTGTAAATCGATCTCTCGAAGAGGGCGAGCCATGTTGCTCCAGTGTTGGCCACTGATACACTCTTTCCTCCGCGTTTTTTCAAGGATGCCTGATTCGAGGAAGTCTGGCAGACTTTTGAGGATATTTACTTCGAAAATGGTCCGGCAGATCGAAGGGAGTCTAGTCCCGAGAAGGGAGCTCCTTGAGCGCCCCAACGCTATTAATGATCCTCTTCGATGAGGGGCGGAACTCTTCGTTTCCCGCGAGCGCCCACTGAGGTGGTGACGCGTGGCGATTTTCCACGGGCTGAGATTAATGGCTCGAACGATCGAAATATTCACCAGGAGCGGTTTAAATACGGATGAGAAGGATGCCTCTGTTAGTCATCTTTTCAGCCGATCTCCCAAAAATTCCTGGGTTCTGAGATGGCGTCGGGAGGTGAGGGGTGATCAACCGTGGCGCCGAGCAGTGGCGCTATTGACCGTAGGGGGTCCCAGGGGAACCGCGTTACGGTAACCGTCGACGGGGAGGCCCTGGCGTCAATGTTCGCGGATCACGAGCGGCTCCAGAAGGCGGCCGAACAATATTTGGCTGTTTCTATGAGGAAAGTCGAGCTCCTTCGCCGTGCCAACAACCGGCTGAAGGGGGAAGTAGCATCCCTTCGACGAAAGGTCGCCGAGTCAGCTCGGCGTGGGAAGGGTTCGGCGGCTCCCGAAGAAGATGATAAGGCCCAATGAGGGCTCATGTATCTTTTTCTTTCTTTTTGCCCTTTTTGTGATGAATGAAAAAGAGGATTTTTGTAACTTTCGTGTCCGCTGTTATCTCCAAATGTTTGTTCTTATCACTCGGCCTTGGCCGAGATTTTTGATAAGTGACGCTTTTCGGCTCTGACCGAGGCTTTTAACAAGTAACGCACTTCGGCTTTGGCCGAGGCTTTTAATAAGAAAGGAGATGCACTTCAGCTTTGGCCGATGCTTTTATTCTACGGTACCGGCCGGGACTTGTAAGCTGTCCGAATCCGGTCAAAGTTTTCTTTACCATTCGGTCCGGCCGGGGCTTGTAAGCTGCCCGAATCCGGTCGAAGTTTTCTTTGCCATTCGGTCCGGCCGGGGCTTGTAAGCTGCCCGAATCCGATCGATGTTTTCTTTGTCATTCGGTCCGACCGGGACTTGTAAGCTGCCCGAATCCGGTCGAAGTTTTCTTTAACATTCGGTCCGGCCGAGGCTTGTAAGCTGCCCGAATCCGATCGAAGTTTTCTTTACCATTCGGTCCGGCCGGGGCATGTAAGCTGCCCGAATCCGGATGGAGTTTTGGAAATCACTTGGTCCGACCGGGGCTTGTAAGCTGCCCGAATCCGAATGGAGCTTTGGAGATCACTTGGTCCGATCGGGGCTTGTAAGCTGCTCGAATCCGGCCAAAGGCTTAGAGATCACTTGGTCCGGCCGGGGCTTGTAAGCTGCCTGAATCCGGCCAAAGGCTTGGAGATCACTTGGCCTCCAGCCGCACTGGGGGTACTCGGCCATATCAAGTCTTTGTGAAATAGGACTCGGCCCAGCCGAGGTACGGAGATTTAGCTCAAGACTCGGCCCAGCCGAGATACGGAGATAGCTCGGTTGTGCCGAGAATGGATGCGTAAGTAGCATCTGTTTTCTATTATGACTTTTTCGAAAAAACGATTGTAGCGATCATGCTGCGAATAATAGAAACAAGATGTCAAAGCTGCAAATGGGCAAGTCTATAGAAAGCGTACCCTACTAATAGTATATAGAGATTGTCCGAATTCCACGTCCGAGGAATAGATTTCCGCTCAGATCCTGGAGCTTGTAGGTGCCAGGTTCGATGACTTCCGCCACTTGATAGGGGGGCCTTCCCAGTTCGGAGACAGCTTTCCTTGCTTTAGTGGCTTGGAGACGGATGCTTTCTGAAGGACAAGATCGCCGGGTAAGAAGGATTTTCCTTTGACTCTGGAGGCGTAATAACGAGCCACTCTTTACTGGTATGCAGCTACTCTAATTCGAGCTTTTTCTCTGATCTCTTCCACCAGATCAAGGTTGGTGCAGAGCTGCTCGTCGTTGGCTTCCTCGAGTAGCTCTCCACTCGTGGAGAAGGAAGCCCTATCTCCACGGGGATGACGGCTTCCGCGCCGAAGGCCATTCGGAATGAGGTCTCGCCAGTGGGGATTCTCTGGGTGGTGCGGTAGGCCCATAGGACGTGGTGAAGTTCATCCGCCCACTTGCCCCGGGCTCTGGCAAGCCGAGCCTTGATCCTTTGAAGCAGGGTCCGGTTAGCTACTTCGGCTTCTTCGTTGGCTTGCGGATGCCCTACCGACGTAAGGCGGTGGCAGATTCCATGCTCCTCGCAAAAACCTCGGAACTTTGGGTTGTCAAATTGCTTGCCATTGTTGGTGGTAATAGTATGCGGAAGGCCGAAGCGATAGATAATGGATCTCCACACGAAGTCCCTAGCTCGAGCTTCGGTTATTTGGGCAACTGCTTCGGCCTCCACCCACTTGGTGAAGTAGTCGATGACGACAAACAAGAACTTTCTCTGTCCAGTGGCGAGGGGAAAATGGCCAAGAATATCCATCGCCTACTTAGCAAAGGGCCAAGCAGAGGAAATAGGGACCAAACAAGCAAAGGGGAGCCTCTGGATGTTGGAATGTCTTTGACATGGGTCACAAGCTCGGACGAGGTTGTCAACATCTTTTTGCATGGTGGGCCAATAGTACCCTTGGCGTAAGCACCTTGTGGCATAAGGACCGGCTCCCCAGATGGTTGCTGCAAATTCCCTCATGTACCTTTCGGAGAGCATAATCAGCTTCGGATGGACGAAGGCACTTGAGTAGCGGCATAGAGAAGGACCGCTTATACAGCTGGTCGTCGATCAGCACATAGTGGATGGCTTGCATTTTCAGCTTCCTTGCTTCCTTTCAGTCGGCTGGGAGCGATCCTTCTTTAAGATACCCAATATGGGGTCAAACCAGGATGGTTCGGCCTTGACCTGCATCATTCGGTCTGCCTCCGCGATGCTAGGCCTTTACAAAATCTCCAGGGAAAACTTCCGCTCAGAATCCATCGACTCCGCAGTTGCCAGCCAAGACAATAGGTCGGCGCGTGCATTCTCGATCTTGGGATCTGAATGGCTTCAAATTCAGAGAAGTGGGAAAGCAAGTCGTACCTGTTGAAGTACCGAATCATGCTCGGCTCCCGGGCCTCAAATTTGCCCCGCACATGACTGGCTACCAATTGAGAGTAAGTAAAGCATTCAGCTTCTTCGCTTTAAGATCACGGGTGATTCGGAGTCCAGCGAGCAGAGCTTCATATTCTGCTTCATTGTTGGAAGCTGGGAAGGAGAAGCGAACGTCGTACTCGAAGGTTGCCCCCTCTGGGCTGGTGAGGACTAAGTCAGCGCCAGAGCCATGGGTGTTAGATGATCCGTCGACGTGGAGCAGCCACAGGGCGTCAGGTCTCGGATGCTCAGAAAAGTCCGGAGTGGAGCCATCATCCGGGATGGTACATTCGAGGAGGAAATCAGCTAGAACTTGCGCTTTGATGGCGGGCGAGGTTGGTATCGGATATCATGCTCGCTTAGCTCGACGGCCCATATGGCCATTCTTCCTGATGTCTCCGGGCGACGGACCACCGCCTTGATAGGTTGGTCGGTGAGGACCGTCACAGAATGCGCCTAGAAATATGGCCGCAACCTCCGAACCGACGTTACCAGAGCCAACACCAACTCGATTCGGATGTAAACGTCGACGTTACCAGAGCCAACACCAACTTCTCGATTCGGATGTATCTTGTCTCAACGTCTCGGAGCAGCTTGCTAACATAATAGATCGGCTTTTGGGTCTTGTTCTCTTCTCTGACCAGCACCGAGCCAACTACGCCTTTTGAAACTGCTAAGTACAAAAATAACACTTCTCCTGGATTCAGACTGCTAAGGAGAGGTGGAGAGCCGAGATATCTGTCCTCAAATGATTTCTGACATTCGACGGACCATTGGAAATTCTTGGCAGATCGGAGAGCTTTAAAGAAAGGAAGGCATCTCTCAGCCGATCGAGCCACAAAGCGATTGAGGGCCGTGATCCTTCCAGTCAGGCGCTGACCTCTTTGACAGATGTTGGGGGTGCCATTTGCCGAAGGGCTTGAATCTTCTGCGGATTGGCTTCAATGCCCTGCTGAGAAACCATGAAGCCTAAGAACTTCCCAGAGTTGACACCGAAGGCGCACTTTATTGGGTTGAGCTTCCATCCGATATTTTGGAGTGTCGCGAAGCTCTCAGAAAGATCCTCAATATGTGGGATGCTTCTTTGCTTTTGACCAGCATGTCGTCGACATATACCTCCATGTTTCGCCCGATTTGCTCCTTGAAGACTTTGTTAACCTGCCTTTGGTAAGTAGCACCTGCATTTTTCAGACCAAAAGGCATGACGCGTAACAATAAGTACCTCGGTCGGTTATGAAGGCGGTCTTTTCTTCATCCTCGGGCGCCATTCGGATTTGGTTGTAGCCCGAATATGCATCCATGAAGGTCAACATCTGATGATCGAAAGTGGCATCACAAGCTGATCGATCCGAGGAAGAGGAAACTGTCCTTCGGGCATGCTTTATTAAGGTCGGTGAAGTCGATGCAGATCCGTCATTTACCATTCGACTTCTTCACCATGACAACATTGGACAGCCAGTTGGGATAATTTACCTTCCGAATGAAATTTGCCTTGATGAGCTTATCGACTTCTTCCTCAATTGCCCTCTGTCAGTCAGAGGCGAAGCTCCTTTTCTTCTACTTTATGGGCCGGGACATCTCGTCAATATTAAGATGGTGGACGAGAACGTCTGGCTGATTCAGGCATATCAGAGGCGGACCAGGCAAAGACATCGGCATTATTTCGAAGGAAGTCAATCAGCTCAACCGAGGCTTCCCTTTCAGTAGCGACCCGATCCTTATGGCTCGGTTAGGTCGGCTTCGTTCAACGATACCTCCTCCAGCTCTTCGGCTGGTTCTCCTCGTTGCTCGGCAAAATCCTCTCGAGCGTCCAGCTCATCAACCTCGGGCAGTTTGGATTGAAGGCTGGTGACGAAGCACTGTCAAGCTACAGCTTGGTTTCCTCAAACTACTCACACTCCCCATCCGGTAGGGAACTTCATTGCTAGGTGCGGGATGGAGACAACGGCTCCAAGGGACATCAGGCCAGGTCTCCCAAAAATTGCATTGTAGGGTGACCGAAGCTTGGTCACCAGAAAATCTAAATGAACAGTGGCAACACTGGGCCAAGTTCCCACGCGGACCGTCAAGGTCACGACCCCCTCCGGGGTAATAACATCACCGGTGAACCCATTAGGGTGGAGTCCACGGCTCGAAGATTCTCCATAAGCAGTTTCATCTTCACAAACACATCAAGATACAAAACGTTGACAGAGCTCCCACTATCAATAAGGATTGGTCTACATCATAATTGTTAAGATTGAGGGATACAACCAACGCATCGTCATGCGGGAACTGTATCTCTTGGAGGTCGCTGTCGGAGAACGCATCGTTGGTCCGCGCTTTCTTTGGCGTTGAACCTTCTTCATCGTCCCGCCAGCTCGACGGACAATCGACTGCCTCAATCACATTGATGTGGCCAGCGACCGAAGGATTTGGAGGAGGCTACTGGGCTCAGGCTGGCGATCGCCCCCGTTTCTTGGCTCGGGTGCTCTCCTGAATTGGTCCAGCCTACCCCGCTGGATGAGCCTCTCAATTTCATTCTTCAGTTGCCAGCACTCCTCGGTGTTGTGGCCATGATCCCGGTGGTAGCGGCAATATTTGGCGGGGTCTCTCCGGGCCGCATTCCCTCGGAGAGGAGGTGGTCAAGGGAGTTGGCGCTCTATCTCCATGAAGATCTCTGCCCTCGAGGCAGTGAACGGAGTGAACCGGTTGAACCTCCTAGGCGGCTCCGAGTGCGGTTCCTCGGCGGCGGCGGAGGAACCCTTTGGCGGTGAGGTGGGCTCTGCTGGCGGCATCGATGCTTATCCGAGCCTTGGACTCCTTCCTTGTCAGCTCGGTGCGGGCAGCCCTCCGCGATTCCTCGACTCTGACGTACTTGTCCGCCAGGGCCATCATGTCGGAGAGGTTCGGAGGGTAGCTGACCTCCAACGCCAGGTAGAAGTCACTCTCCTTTAGCACTCCGCCTGCTAGGGCGGACATGGCCACCTCATGATTAAGGTGGTCCACTTCCAGCATGGCCGTATTGAAACGGCCGAGATATTTTTCAAGGACTCCCCTCTCTCTGCTTGACCTCGAAGAGGGAGTCAAATCTCCGCCGATGGCGACGGCTGTTGACGAACTGCTGATAAGAGACGGCTCAGCTCGTCGAATGAACCAACAGAACCTGGCTTCAAGGCATTGAACCAAGTTCGAGCGGATCCCCTAAGGGTGAAAGGGAAGGCGCGGTAGAGGGTCGCATCTGATGCCCCGTAGAACATCATGATCGATCGGAAGCTGCTGAGATGGTCGTCGAGATCGGAGGATCCATGGTAAGGCTCGATGGCGGGCAGCTTGACGTGGGAGGAAATCACTTCCTCCATGATCTCCTTAGAGAAGGAAATGCCCTGCTCCGCTTTAAGCTGGAGCGGATGGGCCTGCTTGGCGGCGTCCAACTCCTGACGCATCTTCCGAAGTTGTCGTGGATCTCCTCTGGCACAGCAGGAGGAGCTGGGCGAGGAGAGAGATGAGACGATGTCGAGTCATGACGAGAGAACACCGGAAAAGGGATCGGGCCTCCGAGATCGGGGGAGATCCTTGCCGTAGACCCTTGGGGGGCTGGCTCAGCTTCTTAGGCGACGAGGGGGGTCTGCAACCCCATGCGGACCGGAAGAAGAGACCGCTGGATGAGCGGGGCCACATTCTCCTCATGAAGATGCGGAATAGGGGCAGCTGCATGGAGAGCTTCAAAGCGCCCCTGGATCAGATTGGCCAGAGCTTGGACCTGCTGGACCAGCGAGGTAAACTGGTCCTGGGTCACTGGGCCGCCGGTGGCGATGGGGTTTCAACTGGTGGTGGTGGCGCTACACTGCTCACCGGATCAGGTCTTTGGGAGGTGACCTGATCCCGGGCTTCGGAGGTAGCCTTTCTTCGATTGACCATGGGAGAGGTTCTCTTTCAGATCGAGATCCTTGTCTCCTGGATCACAAGTTTATGGAACTTGAGGGCCCTTCCTCTAGCACCAATTTGTTGCTGTAGAAATCTGTCCTTCGACTCGGGCGCGATCAGGCTCCCTCCTGGGCGGACCTGCAAAACAGTCCTCACGCAAGAGGCGTTGGGGTGGCCCTCCGCGGAAGACCCTCCGACGCTCAAGTCAGCGGGGATCGGCAATCAACAAACGTGAGGAGAAGGCTCTCGCTGAAGAGTCTCTCCAGGGGTGGCCTCTCGAGAGCTCTGAGCAGAGCGTTAATGGTAGGAAGGGGTAAGCAGAGGTAGAAGGAGAGTAGGCCAGTAAGCAAGTGCGCATACCTAAGAAGCCGGGAGACTTCTATTTATAGAGGATCACCTGATTCCTTGGGAGCGTCATAGGTCCGAAAGCCGTTAGGATTCGAATCCAGTTTTTTATGAGGTCAGTAAGATTTGTATCTCGTTAGTTAGAGGATCGACGACTGGGAGAGCTGGTTGATGTCTTGGGATTCGGAGACGGTGTAGGCTCCAGGCTCTAGGCCATTCTTGGGTATGATTTTTGTTTGAATTCTCCCACACCGGATTCCGCAGAGGTGCTTGAGTGCCTGAATCTAGCTGGGGCATAAGGATAGCAATGGCTCGGCTGGGGCCGAGAGATAGGAACAGCTCGGCTGAGGCCGAGAGATAGGGGTCGCTCGGATGAGGCCGAGAGACAGGGATAGCTCGGCTGAGGCCGAGAGATGGGATAGCTCAGCTGGGGCCGAGAGATGTTATGGCTCGACTGGGGCCGAGAAATAGGAACAGCTCGGCTGAGGCCGAGAGTCAGGGATAGCTCGGCTGAGGCCGATAGATGTGATCCATGCCTTGGGAGTCCTTGGCTCGCTGGGGGACTAAGGTGCCCCGATCCACTGAGGCTGATTCATCTCTAGCGGGTATTGCACAGCAAGTGGGAGTCAGGGTTGATCCTAACCCCTTGCACGATTATTAATGCAGTGACAATTTTACCCCTCAACACTAACTTAAACCAAGATGCAGCCCAGATATTCCAAAGGTTCCCATGTACGTAACCTGAACCGAAATAAAAGTTCTGGATCAGCCCAAATCTGAACATCAAGGATTCATCTTGAACAAGACACTATTTTAGGCCCAAAATGTCAAAAAACCCTAGACCCAAGCCAACCCTAAACGTCTAGAGCTAACACGACATCTGTACTCAAATCTAACGTTATAGAAATCTAAAAACTAATTTCCTTCTAAAGTTAAGTTTATATGTAATGTCATATAGATACATATGGTGCTAACTAATGAAAAAATAAGGTAATGGTGACTTTCATTATGTAGTCTCTCCATCAACTTATACGTCCACTAAAATAAATATATAGACAAGTTAATTAATTAAAAACTAATGATCTCCCCTTTTTCATAATGCATTATTTATGTGTCATGATAACAGGTTCAAGATTTACTTGCAACCCAAAACTAAATCATTTCTGGACATCCTAAGAACCTAGAAGAGCAGCCTGATGCATTTTTGTTTTCAAAGAGAACAGTTATAGGCTTACGCCACAGCAATGTACAGTATAGATTTAAGGCCTTATGACCTTTATCAACCGCATTTAAACTATCCAAATGGATTATGTGTGATGTGGCCAATTATATTGATGCACACAAGCATATACACAGATATGGACAGACATATACACACACATGGATGTATATACACATGACTTTATGTATATGCATGTATAAACACATATACGAACGCACATGCATGCATGCATCCAAGCGTGTAGGTAGATTTGGCCATACTTGAATATGGTCAATCCCAAGATTCAGTGATCTTCCTTCATTCTTTGATCACATAGTTTTCAAAACCATTCTACCTTTTCACTTTTTTCATGTTTAGGATTCGTCAAAGGATGGGAGAGATTAGGCTTGGCGACATTCGAACGTAGCCAAAGTCTACCCTCCCCCCCCCCCTCTCTCTCTCTCTCTTCTTTCTGCGCACACGCACACACACAAGACATGTGTAGATGTTACAAGTTCCAATTTTATGAATCAGACCAGTAGGTTCAATAAATCTAAATAATAAGATATCAACAGGGTCAGTTTACCGAAAGTTTCGACGAGAAGTGCTTCAGAGGCCAAGATAGATGACAAGTACCATCAAAATGAAACATTCAAAGACCAAAAACCCAATAAACTATGAAATTGCCATTATTTATAATAGATTAACATGATATCTATGCACAAATGATTCTATAAACAGTAAATATCATATATAATCAGACAAACCCATTCCAAAAAACCATAATAGTACATAAAAAGTAATCTATCCATATATTCACATTAAGTCCAATGTTATTGGAGGAAAATTCAGCATAAATCCACGAAAATGGGGTTTAATCCGGCGAAAAGAGATCCATGGAGTAAAAGAGGCAACGAAACCCTATGATTTAGAGGCGAAGGGAAGACGATTGGCTGAGAATGGTAATCCTAACCTCTGGTGGCACCTAAAAGGGCGATTCGAAGCCAATGCGGGATGGGGAAGCAGCGGGCGATCGGGAATCGTCCCGTCGAACGGGTTCGCCGTGGATCGGACTCCGGGAGAGAAGGGACGACGAGGCGGCGGCGCTCGGTCTCCACGAGACGCCGGCGAATCTTCTTCCGACGACCCTCAGCATCGCCGCGATCGGAGCTCCAAAGGAATTTCTAGGGTTTCTTGGGATCGATCTGGACCTCCAACACGAGAGGGTGGGAGGGGGGTGCGGCCGCGGAGGAAAGAACTGGGAAGTTTCGCCGATCTGGTATCCAGAAAAAGTTATGGAATCGGACGGTGAATATCATCCAATCAGGATAGTTTTATAGAATTATTATTAGTTCAATTGATCGACGGCAGTGGAGACAGCAGAGCAGAGATTGGAGAACAAAAGGCTTACGGAATCAAGCGCTGAGGATTGCATCTAGATGGATGCGATTAAGAAATAGCAGCAGGGATCTGGTTCCGATTTTTATTTCCACGTGTTTTAAACTAGTGGTTTTTGGCCACTAAATAAAATAATTATCTTTGAAGCGACCCCTCCTATTTTCAGTTTAGATAAAATAATTTCAAGTCCCTTGGAGCATCAGTCTCAATTATTTTAGTAAAAATGCACTTTTGA